>DWEE01002792.1:0-11166 GCA_018245755.1 Parelbella macleannani
TTGAAGAATATCATACGCCTATACCTACATAGATAGGTATATAATAGATCTATGAAATACTTATAGGGAAGAAAGTTGGTATTCATATCAGGATAAACATTTATCACAGAGTCCATTAGTTACATAGTAACTAACATACAAGTAACGCAAATACCTTGACTGTTCAGTTCTCAGTATCTACCTACCGCTCTCCAACCACTGTTCGCAACTTTGCCTAAGTACATTACAAAGTAACTTATAACAGTTTGTAGGGACTTGTATATGTTATGTTGGAATATGTTTGTTCTCGTGTTTAATATAAGTAGGCGTGTAGCTAAAACAATTTCGTTTTACAAGGCAGCCCGTGCGCCCGCCGGGCGAACTCGTTTCCTTAAGCGTTACCAACATACTAATGTAACGTTGTAAGGCTTATAATGAGATTTTGTACTGAATACGCTCGGATTACGTATTCTGTGCGATTATATTAATAACTTTTTAGACACCATACTTTTGTCTCGTATTACGTCTCTGCATACGTAATAGGCATAACGTTTAAGAAACATTGTTTCGGCTCACACACAAAGAACTCGTGGTAATATGCAAATGTTATGTTCGTATTTAATTTTCTAATGGTACCATTTCGAACAGATAACAAAAGAAAAAGTAATGAAGTCGGTTCCGATAGTTGTGTGTCCATAACTGATGGAGGCATGAGTGTAAGGCCAAAAATTATTTATTATGAACAAAATTACTCAGCCCGGGTTAATGAAGCTCTATCATATCGTATAATTAAAGACCACCTTGTGCCTTAATAACTGTATCTTTGTACCGCCGACATCATTTCAGCGTTTTTTCTTTCTCTTTCTACAATTTATTGTTATACAATTGGAAGGAAGATGGCGGCCGGGTCGAGGGATACGCGCATCTGTTGTTCCCTTTATTTATGTGATAGCTCCACAGATTAGACCCATATATTTGTAATTTTTATTTAAAATCGCCAATTTATGGTTATTGACATCGATTTCCTTTCGAGTGCTCAGTGATGTTTAAAGCTTTGTTTAATTATGACACCCTTGTACACTTACTGTTTTAGTTAATGGAAGTGTTCAGATACATGAATTTTCGTTTTTATCGACGGAGGAAAACACTACTTTATTTCAATCTCATCCGTAAATACTGACACCTAAATTGAATTTGCCGCAGTTGGATACGAAGAGCTGAAGATCGAACTCAGTGGTGTAGGTACTATTGGAAAGACCTACGTCCAGCAGTGTACGGAAATAGACTGATAATGATGAACGATGATTATGAAATTGAATTCTATATTTAAATTTGCAAAAAAAGATAGGTAGTTATGTTAAAAGTCGAGATAAAATAAAAATTGAAATAAAATAAATTTATAGACACTAGTCTTAAATCAAAACTACGTGTAAAGAGTGATATATGTCGGTATAATATCTTTATAGCGAGTCTATTTTAATATTCGTTTTCGAGCAATAAGGAAATACTAAAACGGAATTCCATACCGCCACGTAACATATGAAACATTAAAATATCCAACGAAAGTAACATCTTAAAGCGTCGAAGCAAGCAGTATTCCAGTGAATCGAGGTCAATGCACAGACTATTTATGTACAGCGGATACACATTTCTTATTCCCGGGCTGTAGGATTCAAATTGGTGTAGTGTCGGTGCAGTGGCGGTATCAAAGTAGACGATCACAGATGCAGATACTGTGTGACGTTTGCGACAACATGAGCCGTCGTGACCTTGACCTGGCGGATGACGGATTCCGTCCTTGCGGGGTCGACGACTCCAGATAGGTATGTAGGTTGCTTGTTTTGTGTCTAGCCTTTGCTCTTATCTTTGGGCTGTTTTTAATGCGAGATGGGTGCATTAAAGTTGGAGTTAAAAACGGTTGCAATGGTAAATATAATTCGTGTTAATGAGTTGTATAATGTTTTACATGGACAATTTTTGCCCCATTGATTTTGACTGGTTTTTACGTAGTATCCATAAAGAAAGACTTTTTCTACGATATATTGGTAGAGATCAAATAATAGCAAAAGTATTTTTGATCAACCTGAAGTAAATACCTACTAATTTCGAAACATCAGGCAACAGATAATCAGATTTGCGATCTTCGGTAGGTATCAACGTGGATTAAGCCGAGGCGGTAGATACAAAATATTAACGTACCGATTCTCTAGTCGGTGATAATTTCAAAATAATTTCACTTTAAATTAGCTAAATTTGTTAATTCACCTCATTAAGCATGCTTATTAGGTAATAAATTAGATGTGAATTATACAAATAATTGCAAATAAGTATTATTGCGTAAACTGTAATTCCAAGCATCTGTGCAGCTCAGTCCAGACTAACTAAATTAGCGGTGAGCGTCTAACAATTATCATTTTGTGCAAGCATTAAAATGCGAGTGTGATACTAATTTAGCAACATCGTATCTTTATTAGTATCAATTGTTAACAGGACAAAGAAAAATTGATTTGGCTTTCTGAATACATTGCTTTGGTATAGGTACAATCGCGTTTTAAAGTAATTTAAACGTTCGACTTGAACTAATCGACATTGCAGTTTCATGTATCAAGATGATGTAACGAAAATTCAAATTATCATATTATAACAAGGTGGGTACGCGTTCTTATTAAAGGATATCTATGAGTATATACGAATCGCCATTTTAAAAATTAATATTAGCGCATAAGAATAAAATACTATGGAGACAATATCATGGAGGACGCAACATCTTCTGCTGGCCCACGAAAATTTATGGTAAAATACACTTCACTCGCAATTCAGTGACTCTTGGCATTGACTTTTAAATGTAATATGTGCACTGTTTAAATAAAAGGCGTTATCTTAAACGCAAGGGCTTTCAGAACATATTAATAAACAGAACCGTTTTGCTAATATTTCTTTCATGTTTCTTTGATGAAAGGTTTTTACTATAGGTAAGTAGAAAGGGTTTATTATTATCATTGTTTGTTTATAAAGTAATATATATATATATGTATATATATACTACTACTACTATATATATGTATATATATAGTATCAATAATTATATATATGTATATGTGCGTGTGCGTGTGCGTGTGCGTGTGCGTGTGTGTGTGTGTGTGTGTGTGTGTGTGTTTGTGTGTGTATAAGGTACATATGTACTCTTTACTAATTAATTAATTGATACTCTTGATTGATTGAGAATGATAATTAATATCTACTCTTATACGTTCATATTAATGTAGACATGAAACAAGTAGAATCGACCGTAGACAACTGAATACACTGTAAGTTAATTTGCAGGTTATGAAAGTATTGAAATGAAACTACTTACTGTATACTGGCAAACTATTTTTATTGTTATCAATAATCCACTTAGAGATTTGATAAGGGCCTAATAATTTTCCTTTTCGGGAAGAAAGGGGAATTTATATAAGATTTCCGACTTTTGGAGGAAAAGCTCATGAAATGCATATCTACTTAAAAACGAATTTATTAAAGCAACACATAAAATAATACATATTAGTTACTTATACAAGTATCAGATTAGTAGATTACACATAGGTATTTGTATGAAGGTTATTTACAGCTCACTAATATGTAGGTATTTACTCGAGAGGGTGATCATACCTATGTGTACTTAGAGCGTATATATGCCTATTATGCAGGTAATTGACCGACTCGCTCGCTCCGAATAGATAAATGTGTCAATAGACTTGATGAACGCGATTTTATATTCAAGTGATAAATTAAGATTTTTCTTCTTGGGTTCATAAATGTGATTATTATTATTTGAACATAACGTAACGCATATAATCCCCGAAGGGATAGACAGAGGAGTGTACATTCCCACGTCTTACGAGTTACGTTTACAGTTCACATACGTACGCAGGTTTTGATGACTTTTGACTCCCAAAACAGCCAGTATTTGACCTATGTGGTCAAGATATATCTGGTCTGGTCCCGTTCGACATTAGCATCAATCAACATCAGCGCGCCATATCTCAAATAAATGTGTTATGAGCATATATTGACTTCTAACTACAATATATTTAAAAGATTACATTTAAATTGAACTGTACATTCGCATGCGAAGCACCGAAGTATGCAAATTGAAATTAATTTATTAAAGATTCGAATGATCGTAAGTTTTAAGCGTAATGGCGTCAGTACTTGGAACAGAAATAACTCGACCGCATAACTGCGTATCCGTTTGACGAACGATTCATTTTGCAGTGTTGTTAATTAAAATGTTCTTAATTATTTGACGTTGTGAGAAACAGAGAATTGCGGAACCGCCACCCGTCAAACTAAAACCTCACCATATACGTTGTAAAGTGCAATCTACTTGCCAAATATCCCAGCTGTGGACATCGCACTCTGAATACTGATTTATGAATTAAGCCTACGTTATTGTTTTCGTTTTTTTTTTCACTTTCGTCCCTGCGACTCCTTGGCCGACGACGACCTATTGAATTTTTCATGGCGTTCTTTATTAGAATTTCTTATGAGCCCCGCCGGTAACTACGCTTAACGTCTATCTATATGATCAAATGTTAGAGGAAGTTCCGTCAATTATATGTGACATTAGCATACAATTCGCATCAAAGTCAATGGTCCTTTATGGGACTTCGAATCGCTTTCATTCCAGTGATAAAAATAAATGAGCATATAAAACCTACCAACCCTGAAAATAATATACTGAAAAAGAACTCTATATTTGAGGAGTGTAAATGAAAGTAATTGCACAGTGTAAGTACTATATACTTAGGTAATCATGTGTATTTTAATATCGTTAATAGGTAGGTAGGTACTGTGTAATTTGCACTCACAAAGCTAACTCCTTCCCGTTTTACACAAAAAAAAATATTTTTTGTATTCTCGTGAACGTAGCAGCCATGAAGAGCGATAAAAATAGTAATTAATAGAAAATTTCAATCTTGGTGACTTTTGCCGTGTCGCGTGTAAAATATTCGACGGTGTATCCCTCGCTAGACTTCACCGGCCGTCCCTTTTTATCGCTTGTAAATTGCACTAAACCAGAAAGAAACGAATATTGCAGAACAGGGCGCCCACTACAACGCATTCGTGTGTTAACCAGTAACATCGGTTATTTTGCAGAGTAATGTTGTACATTTTTTATGAAAGGCGATGAAAAATCAATAAATATTCGAGTAGGTATACATAGTTACATATTTCTTTGCGTAATCGCCTTATAACAATTTTCGTATATTGTTTTCATACATGTCGACTATCTATTAGGTAAACCTAAGCTACATAGTGCACCTACAGCAACGTAAAAAAATGAATAAATGCCGAGCAGCGAAGTATAATTTTACGAAATGTTCTATAAAAAAGGGAACGCTCAATTTAGTTATGAGAAGCTGCGAGACCTTATAATTTATAACAATGTCTGAATTTACCCTATCATCTTTGCCACTTTGCCTAACGTTATGAATTTTTCACGAGATGTTCCCGCAACAAGAGGGTGTGCCCACTAACAAAATCTTACTCTTAAAGGCACTGGCTGCGGAACACCATACCTACTCTAAGTTGAGTAAATAAATATTTTGCATAATAACTACCCATTTTACATAAAATCTACCTATGTAGGTACCACTTATTTACATTTTAAATATCATTCATGAACGTTTCCTATAACATGAGGGTTGACTTATAACAGGTACCTACATTTCGCATAAATATCAGTTCGGTTTTATTAATCTGTTCACACTTGCTGATATGTACATACCTACATACCTAGATACTTTCTGGTACACTACAGTAAAACAATTTGACTTTTTAATTTAAAGATCTCGGATAGATCCGAAACTAGTCAGGGTATTTCAAAAATACATACATACGTATGCTAAGCGGGTACCTGCATAATTAGATCAGTAAAACAATTACTGCAATAACAATAATAATTTATACATGAATACGCACAACTCACTAATGATACCAATTGTTTTCTACCTCTATCGAAATGGAGTGCACGTCTTATGTAATAATAAAGTGATTTGCGAACTATTCGGAAACATTCTCGAGCAATCTTTTTAAATCACATTTTTAGGAAAAAAAATTGTAGGGATCTGAATTTACTGATACAAGGGAGTATAAGTTGAACTGGCTGTTGATTGCGAACGTCGTCGAGCCACCAGCCGGCATACTCGAATTTAGGTTGTATATCTTTCGGCAAGAGATATGTTTTCGCACTCAATTCTTCGGAGGTTTAAGACTGTTTCCCGCGGCAACGGCTCTGATGTAGGACGTGCAAATAAACATGGTATTTTTATCGCCGCAAACCTTTATATAGTTGTGGTCGATTTCTCCTCTTTATCTCCTCAAAGCGGTGTTTGCTTTATCATGAATAAAAAGAAAGATATGCGCCGAATGTCCAGCAATTTAATGAGTTTTATTAGCTACAATGATACGTATGATCTCGGAGAGTCATATTCAATGAAACTGCACGTTGTGTTTACAGGAAATTAATTAATCAATGCTATTTTTTGCTAACTTATTTCGAGTTCATTTTTGCCGTCATAAAATATAATATAATTACGTGTGTAAAATAAATAACAACGATCAAATTAAAAGTGTGTGTAAAAATAATTGCACGGTCAATAATTCTGGCATTTGTGGCTAATTAAATAATTCTTGGTTCGTCAGCGATGGCACATAACGTTTTGCTTGTGCTGAAGGATATTTTCGATACGATAAAAGATCATAAAACACTGCTTCCTATGTCATAAAGTATTGTCGAAGTTGTCACGCGAATATGGTTCTAAAAGCCGGGCATTATGCGAACCTCAAACAGTTTTTTTGCATGTTTCGTATCGACTGCATTGTTTTATGACGGCAACAGGGTTACCGACTTACGTAATCTAACAATAAATGTTTTCGGGGCCTATAAATTTTAATAGAGCAGAAATTTATGGTCAATTTGCGGAGACATTTACAGCTGATGAACAAAAAAACCTGCCTTTCCGTGTCCCGGTTTCTTTAACATTAAGACAGAGTAAGCCCCAGGGTTTATCAAAATGCCAAGTATTAAGTAGTTGTAGTATTGAGTAGTCTACGTAGGTAATATTCTTAGGTATATGGAACTGAAGTGTAGCACTGATCGAAACGATAAATTGTTAATCTAATAAAAGTCAAAGTCTTTTCAAATTGGTAATCAATTTGTTGCTACAATCGAAAACTAAATGCGGACGCTCATATCTCGTATCTGCCTATCTCGCAATGTATTTATCCTTATATTTTTATGGTGAAAATACCGTAGATCTTTACGATTGAAACTACAGCTATTTGTCAATGATAACTGTACGCCAACTTGTTTCAAGGGTGAATGGGAAGTTCTTCTGAAAAACAACCGCAGCGAGAAAGAAAAACACGATCATAACTTTTTCAATAAATTGATAGGAAACTGATATAAGCTAGGAGAAAACATTGAACAGCATAAAATACAAAGATTCAAAAAGATTTTTACGATATTATTGTAGGTGTATCTATAACAAATTAAGCTTAAGTTTACTGACAATGTACTTCCGCGAAATAACACCTGATATAATTAATTACATCGTAATATTTTAAATATAAGTGCAGAATTATTCCTATCTAAAGGACAGTGTTAAAGATAGATAGGTGCTATTATTCTCTATACCTAATTGTAACACGCATGGACTACACACTGTACACTTGTTTAAATGAATAAAGCTACATATGTAGATACGTAGTCAAAGCCAACACAGAAACGGCAGAGCGGGCGAGACAAGTTCTTTCATTAAGTTTGGAAAATAAAAACAATACAAGTGAAAAGGGTATCGGATACTGCGCGCATATTCGCCAGAGAAAATTTCCTATTATGATCCCTTCCCTAAAGTCAACTACAGTATAGGTCCACATTTGTATAGCGATCGTCTGCCAACCGTGTTAGTTAGGTAGGGACGGGAAGAATTTTGTCGATGAAATAACAACTAAGTTGATATCTTAACAGAGTTATTTACGTAATTAAGTAATGAAGAACAATGATAAAGGAATAATACGTGCGTATATGAAGAGTAGGTAGGCATGTAGAGGACATCAAGAGATATTTGGCATAGAGATATTCGGAATTTAGTGCTCGCTGCCTTCTCCATAAGAGACCTAGCGTGAATATGTAATAATAAACCTAACTCAATTTGGTTTTAGAACAGCTGGTTGTAATAAAGCGAAACGTCATATGTGGTAGGTAGCTATAATGTAAAAAATGTCATGAAGTAAGACTTGTGTTTATTGTTAACATAATGTCTTATAATAAGAAGTGATTCTGTTTTATTTCAACTTAGAAATGAAAATAACCTTACAAGGTCATATAAAAAACCGTAGATGCAAAAAAATTGAGTCGACAAGGCCGACTTTTAAATAAAAATACTACGCGCGACGCAGAATATAACTACATCGGTAATAGCAAAAATGTTCATGATATTATTCTTATCGTTACGATACACATAAAACTCTTGTAAAACAATTAATATTAGGTATATAAACACAGATTCCTTTATCTCAAAATTTCTTTTAATACCTACAATATTCTACACAACATTATGTCTGTCCGTAGACTGCTTCGTCGGTCGAGCGGTTACAAGCGCGACTGCCGATCGGCAGGTCCTGGGTTCAAATCCCGGGTTGGGTACTATTGGATTATTCTAATTTAGAATTTCTAGTAGTGACCCGAAGTCTGAAATTGTGCCCGATATACGGCAATAGGCTCACCACCTATTCCATGGGACTTAAACGTAACTGGTGAAACGTGAATACGTACTACACCCCTCTGCCTACCCCGTACTACCTTCGGCCATTACAGGCGTGATGTTACATTTTTTTAACATGCCTGTAATCCCCAAAAAGGTAGGCAGTTAAGTCTATTACACTAGCACGTTTCACCAATCACGTTATAGGTACGTCCCACCATTAAATAGGCGGAGAGCCTACGCGTGGCATAAATATAAGAGCTACTACCAATACATTTAGTACTGAAATACAAAACCATTATTCTCCATGTAATCGGACGCGATGACACAATAATAATAATACTGTAATATCGTTAACATGACAGTGTTGCGCCCATCACTAGGTGTTCCCACCCGCACTCTCCCACACAGCAAACACACGCTGCCACCAGTCCAACACACACACCGCAAATACGCTTATACAAAGCTTAAGGTACGTATTTAGAGACATAGTTTTATCCGCGACCAAGAGTGGAAATTTCAATAAAAATGCAAATTTCTCCAGGCAATTTTCTTCTCAGTGCCGTGGCCTCCTTTATTGAGTCCTACTGCATTATGTTTGGGTTTGCTTCGTTATAACTTTTTACACATATACGATTAGATTACACGCAGCTTATACCTATACATATTTACGTAATGATGTGTCAACGAATAAGCAAATGTAATTTCCGAGCGAATACTGTTTACAAGAAATTAATTATTGTTATCTCACGTTTGCAGGTCTCGCGTTAATTTTGTGTGCGGAAGGGATCTGAAAACATTGTAAATAGCTTTTGTTTTTTGTTCATCTGTTTCTTAACTAGGGCAACTCAATAAATATATACATATAGGTATATTAGCAGTTAAAACTTATGGCAAAACCATATTTTTCAATGCAAATCTATCTTGATACTTTTGTCGACTGTAACAAATTCTTATGTAAATTTTTTAATTTCACCGCTAAGACACATCATAAACATATATTTAATCGGTGTCGTCAACGTTAACTGCTCAAATTTGCATTTAAAACTTTCCGCCTAGTTGGGGCGTCTAGGGAGACAGAGGGTGGAGTGAGAGGGCGGATTAAGGATGCTGAAAGCGAGGAAAGAATACACAATTAGCCTTCTCCTACCTGCTGGCGATAACACAACCAGCTTAATAAGACCTGCAACTTTGCAATTTTCTTACCCCGCCCTAACATTACAAAGCACGGAATAGGTGTTTGCTTACGTTGGACAATTTTAAGTCGGGGATTTTAAAAACGGGTCCGGACTGCGACCGGAACTGAGGGGCCGGGAATGTCGGATCGATCAGCGGAACACGGATAGTCGTTCGCTTTGTTGAAAAATCTAAATTAGGCCGTTAGTATTCACGCGAGTCTCTATAGAGTGGCTCGTGTACCATCGAGTTACGGCGCATCAAGGATACTTAATAGTTGTTGTGTATTAACTCGTGTTATCCGTATTCGATCAGTGTAACAGCGATTTTTCCTGTTACATAACAGCATGAGAGTCAAATCTTTGATAAACACTTTCCTTATATTTTCAAACATAATACAGAGATAATAACTGAATTGGTTTTAGACTAAATACACACATATACTATAACAGTATCTATGTGTAATAATATTATAAAGTTGATGTTATAACTGAAACTCTACCACAAATTTAACCGGTAGTAGGAAGTTTTATATAATATGGCCAGCTAAAATTTACGGACTGAGAAAGCGCTTATGTATCTATAAAGAACACCAGGGCGTCATAAAATGGAAGTTCATACAGGACATTGCGCGCGAATGTGCCGCACCACCCTATGTTTGCCTGTAATATCTACAATTTGCGACTGCAAAACCGACTCTACCTTATATTATTATTTTAAAAAATTCTGTTACACGACGTTGAAAGTAAAGAAAATCTTGTATGACATAATTATTAATAGGCAGTGGGAAATCAAGATTAATACCCATTCATATAACAAAGGCATGCAGAAAAGTATAGAGAATACATTATACATTTACTTACAACAACGTCGGTGTCGACCAAATGAACGTCACGCTGTAACTGTTTATGTGAATGTATCCCAGTTTGTTTATAACACGAACATTCATTTCTCCAACTAAACTTTGTCTTAGTCATTTCATCTGTCATTTTAAAGCTTGTTTTTAAACGTTCTATACAAAGCAAGCGAAGAGTATAGTTAGTGATATTAAGTCGCTAAAGATATAGGTAATAATATCATACAAAAATCCTTTTTAATATGAAATCTCTCAAACTTATCTATTGTACGAGATAGTATGAAAAAATATGATAATAATATAATTGAACCAATGAATAAACATAGAGCCTCTTCGTTACGGTTGTTATATAGCATATAAATAGGTATATATTTCATCGTTTATGATATAGATAGGTGATAC
>DWEE01002793.1:0-11165 GCA_018245755.1 Parelbella macleannani
GGTAGGCATTGGATGAGGAAGGCGGAGGACCGAGCAGCGTGGCACGCTCTGGGGGAGGCCTATGTTCAGCAGTGGACGGCTACGGGCTGATGATGATGATGATGATGATGAATACATAGTCTTGTATATTGGTTAGGAGGTAAGGAAAGCTGTTTCAGCATAACGCTCAAAAGAACAATAAAGTTATGTAAAACAGTCCTGGATGCAAGTAGCTTGGGCATATTGGAATTTCAAGTTTGTTTGCTTCATGTAACAGAGATTTGAAGCTGGAGGGAAAAATTAAAATTAATCGATTACATATCCACTATTTGATCGTGGAAGCATCGCTCACGTAATATGTCCAATATGCAGATGCGTCCTAAGACGGCTCATGAATTCCTAGAAAAATTCTGTTAAGCCTCACATGTGTTGGGAAAGACAGACACTGGTAAGATATTCAACTTTTTTGACCCTCAGGGTCGGAAACGTGGAGACAAATAATTTTTTTGACATATTTTGCAAATACGGGTAGTGTTTCACTGATCTTCTGGACATTTAATATAGATAGGGAAATGGGGAAATGAGATAGTTTGGTTTCGCGCACACTCTCAATAATGTATGCTGCAGAATACTGTCGAATGTGATATAAGACGAAGGTGATTAAGGCTTTGTAGTCTAGTGGTTGAGAGATCGTCATAATACATAATGCGTCTGGTAAGTTTATTTACCGAGACAAGATCTGAACATTCGTCTAGTGCTTACTGAAAGTCCAACAAGTTGCATTAGTACTCTATGCGAGATCAAACCTACATGTTATATAAGACTAACAGCTGTTCAGGCCTGAAGTTCTGCTTTATTTTGTTTAGAATACCTAGTTTTTATGCGGCTGTCTTCAGTCTTGATATGATGAAGCCATTTTAGTTAAGGGTAGGTATATGCGATGAGGAGACCCAAAACTTCGAGATGATCATTTATATTCAGGGGTACATCCTGAAAAGTGAGCGCTGAAGAGAACTGATTTCGTTTTGCATTAAACGGACACGCCTGTGTTTTAGAAGCGTTGAAATTTACCCTGTTCTTCCCACCCTATTCGGAGACGCTCTCGAGGGTTATATTCACACTGTTAGAATATTTTCTTTGTAATGTAATTCGACATTATAATAGCATTGCAAACGACGACGCCCACAGTTTCGCGAAGCGAGTTTCCCATTTGTCCTATGAAAGTCGTTAGCGTATACGCCACGGCTTCAAGAGAGAACGCGAGAATAAAGTTTCCACGTTTTAACGAACGCCTTTCGATTATACATACTGTCTTGATCCTTTGGTGACACGGCAGCACAGACAAGTACATAAGTACCTGTAATATACCTAATCTTGTGTATATAATGTAATGACTTGTAAGTGACATTCCTAGTGGCACTCGTTGAGCCCGAAGCATTTTGCCGCTTTTTTGTATTATTCATTCTTTTTAATGTATTTATTTATTTATGCTGTTACTACGGTGTTGTGTCATTTTATTTATAATTGTTTTTGTTAATTGCATAATTTTTATTATTTAAAAGCCCGCAATTTTAAAAAGCTGTTAGCGTTGGATATCTATATTCGTTTGTGAACAAATGAATGAATGAGGGAAACTTTAACGTATGGTTGTAAATTTGCGAGTTGCAAAAAAGTCGTGCAAGAATTGCTCCAGCTGGTGGTATCATGACATCCACGCAGCGATCGAAGTACACTTTAATCAAACTCTTTAAAAATGTTGTAATTGTTCTATTTATAATTAATGGATGTAAATAAAACACTTGCAGTGTCACGTTATCCTCTGTGTTAATTAATAAAATCAATCCCTCTCTCAACACATTACTTTGTCCAATAAGCATTATGTTTCGCAGTAATTATTGTTCGTTGTGCCAACACTCTCACGCTTTATTAAATTATTTCAGACGATAGGATAATGAAAAACGTAGCTTTGTATTAGGCTCCTCTTCTAGTTTTAGCCGAAATCGAAAGTACCGTCCTTAAGTTACAATTTTCTATAAAATCCAATAATGAATACAATAGTGCAAACCTGTTATATATTTTAAACGACACTTAGGCAATTTATTTATATTAGGTATAAATTTAGTTTTAAAAGTTTCAAATACTTATGTATATCTTTATGATGGTGTGGAGGCGTCCACAGTAGTTCCCCATCGCCGACAGTCTTGAACTTCACACCTAAAACGCACCTACACCTAAAAACATAAAAATAGGCCACAACGACGGACAATCGCCAATATCTGCTCAGCAGTAGTTTTTCATGTTTTGGATCAAAATTGAAACCGCGGATAAAACCAGGACTTTGGACAAAACTGGCTGAATACAATATTGAAACCGAATCTTTGTTCGGACTCTAACACTTATTTTCATAGTTAATGCAACGTCGTCTTCATTTTTTGGCATTTATTATACTAAAAGTATTAACACTCAGATGAAAAGTATTAACTTTAGTATATAATAATCCATACCAATAATGTTTACCTTTACGATTAACACTTACGGTTATGAAAAACGTGACAATGGCCTCTAAAGCATAAAAATATTACTTTCGATATCATTCAGTTAGTTGACATTCAAGTTGTACCAATACAAAATTACAATACAACATTAAATATAGATTGATAAAAATAACTCGTGTTATCTAACGTCCGCAATGTCAGTCAGCTGTTATTCAAAATGGATATACTTAATAATGAAAATAATGTATTAAAAACAAAAATCAAAATAAAATCATTGAATAGTAGTAATTAAGTGACTTTTAATTTTACATTAAGTTTACTTTCTTTTCTACTACGAGATATACAGCTAATTTCATATCTGTCTGCAAATGTTAATGATTTCAGCATTGATATCAAGACTATCTTGATCGATGGGAGAGTCAGAACTCTTCGAAACCGACGTGTGTGTGTAGAGATCGATTAATTTAGAAGAAGCATATCATGTCTGTTAGTGTAGAAATATTGAGCACTTGATGCTTTCTAGAAACCCCGTAAAGGGCGTAGTGTACAGGAGACAGTAATAAATTTATCACTGCATTGAGGTAGCTATCCAGTTATCACAGACGCGTCTCACCTCAAGGAAGTTATACAACAGTGAGAATGTGCGGCGAATCCGCTGAAGGCGAATCGCTATTATAAAGATTAATTTGTGTTGTTCGTTTTAATTTCGGGCCAACGGCGCGCCAGAAAAATAGGGAGAGTTCAATCCTCGAACCCAAACTCAAGTGAAATTAAGCTTACGAGTTTAGTTAGTACTAACATTAAGCAACAGACCTTTTCTAACCGGGACTGATCTCCACCGAACTATATATTTATCGTAATATGAGCAAATGGATATTTTTAAAGTAACGAATGTTACGTTTTATATATTAATATATGAAGATTTAATTACGGGGATATACCGGCTTTTACTTAATTGGTGGTTGAAACTTTTGGTACTGAAACAAAGGGCATACCTATCATTTATGTACCGTGCCAACGTACAGTTGCATCGGCTTACCTAAGTTATGGAAATTGCGTCCGGGCGATTTAAACTACTAAACGATATATGTATGTACTCGCATATGTGAGTACGTGGAGTGCGCTGCGAAATTCATTTTTGTTATAATATGTTTTAAAGTGTATATATGAGATATGTAATTTCGTAATTAAACTTTACCTACACGAGATTGGAAAATGCAACTGTCCCACTGGGACTGAGTACGCTCATATTGTGATGTTATTGTGTTTTCTTAACAAAACATAAGCATCCTCGACTAACATTTTATATGATTCTATTTAGTTTAGAAAAGCCAAAGATAGACATGTAACAGACGTTCATTACAATATCTGTATTTGGTGACTATTATAGCGGTATATCGTAGGGCCATTGTTCAGGGCGGCGCTGCGGGCCAAATCTGGTGAGATTACGATTTTAATAGACGGACGCGCAAACTTAATATGTTTCGTTATGACATGCTGATGATTTATGTTGGCGCCATTGTCTTGCTTAATTATTGAGTACTGAGCTCGGACAATTCAAACAGAGTGCTGATAAAAGATTCATAGGTGAAATGTCCACGCGTCTGTAAGAAAACCCCGCTTGTGTTTTTAAGACCACACTTTGAAGTAGTTCTTAATGTTTGTTTAATGTTACTATTTAAATAATGTTTAACGATGGTAATTCATTTTAAAATGTAAAGCTTTCTTTACAAACTCTAATAAACTTTTTTACTTTATGTATACAACTTTGGTTAGGATGGGTTCAACTACAACTGGGCTAGGATGTTTTTCGTATATATAGCGTGTTTAATTTTTGCATTATTTTTTCTCAATTATTCTCCTCTTTCAATTAGTGCTATTATTATAAGATTAACCATCATCTACATATGTTCGAAGATATTGACGCATCGTACCTTCTGATAATTTGTGAAGCTTGCCAACCCGCACTTGGCCAGCGTCAGGCTATGGCCTTAACCCTCACAACGTGAGAGGAGGCCCATATTCCAACAGTGGAATAATCCATGGGATGGGTCCATTATTATTATCATTTTTTATTAACTTACTTAAGTGGATTAGCAGCTCGTGAAATAAAAATGTTTTTATTTTGTTATCCTCTGTACGCATACGCACCGTTTTGATATCTATAAATACCGAATGAACTTTACTGTCTCTAGTTACGTATGTACATATCTCAGTAATAAATTTTAAATGGAATAGACTTCACTATTTACATTGACGTCACAAGATCTTGATAATTAAATTAATTGACATCTCTTCCAATACTAGCTCTGTAATATAATATTCACGTTGATTTAGTACGTATGTACTGTGTATAACAGATAGTATAATTGTAATATCGTATTAAGCGTAGAAAGCCCTCCAGCTCAATACTAGAGTAATTAGACACTGTTTAGGCAAGTGCGCTACATCCTAGGCAACATTAAAGTAAGCCTATTGTTGTTAATAAAGCTAGGAGAGTGACGGTATACGGAAAGTGGCTGGCATTTTCTAGAAACTAGGAGCTGAAGTATTTCGTTAGCTGAACATTAGGACTCTTTCATATAGGCGTGTTTTCGGCGCGGACCAGCTCGTTTTTGTACGTGCGATATCATGCGTTTTGTCCTATTCGCGTGTTTTGTACGAGTGTGAGTGCTACATCCTCGTATACGCGCGAGCCGCCCCCGACTCTTTCCCTTGTACCTGACTGAGGCAGCGACAGTGGCTTAGAATAACTTTCTGGAGTAAGCGAGTACGCGCGCTTACGCGCAGGTTTGTTTCATTATAACTTCATATACCGAAAAGACCGTAAAGCGTGAAGCTGACTTGATGATAAATTTATTTTATTATTACTATTATCATCACCTTTATTATTATAGTTATTGTTAATTTCGTGTAGCATGGAAGCTCCGAACAACTCCGTTAAGGACACAAGTGTTTGGGTGATATATGGCCGCAGTTCAACTTTACAAAGGAGTCCAATTCGTGGTGACTTACCTGTCGTCCTATTACCTAATGGCTGTCGGTGTGAGATTTTACATGATTTATTTGATTTAACTTACGCAGTAACTTCTCTGTGATAGAAGCAGGATTGGATGGGTTGTTAAATCTTTAACAGAAACTTTAAGCGCCAAACTTCTAAATCTTATCAGAATATCAAGAACTTTGTTAACAAACAGGGTTGAAAATTGTATTTATCTGATCCGCATTGTTTTATAATCGTTGTAGACATAGTATCGCCGAGGTGCATTGCCCGTTTAATAAATCAATAAGAGTATTGTTTACCATTAAGATATAAATAAATAAAATAGTATTGTGTCATTACGCCAGGTCCCTAACGGTGCAGGCTGAGAACACCCATTGCTAAATATATAAAATATGCTACATTGTATGAAGAGAGTGATCTCTCTTCATACAATGTAGAAAAGCGCTTAAATTAGATACGGTACGTAAAAAATGGGTTTATTATAATCTATAAACAAGCTATTAAACAAATATGTGTTTCGTGATAAAGTGGATGACAAGGTGATAATTAATTGTATATGAATATTCAGTAATTTAAATGAGTAAATGACGTCCGTCAGGCGGTCAAGGAACCGGCCGGCGGTTCGCGATTGAGCCGTTCGGGCACTCGTGGACGGAGAGAATTCACTGCGGAAATAATTACTGTCGTATTCTACACAGATTGATTGTAGCCTAAATTCGTTTAAATTGAAAAACCTTGGAGATTACGTCAACGTAATGTCCTAGTGCGTGTTGTCGGCGATAATACATAATTTAATGCATGACCTTGGTCTTAATTTTAAAACGCGCAAAACAAGAATTGCCGTCTATTAGTGACAATTTTTGTTAACCCTTAGTAACCGTTCGGGCGCAATTTAGCGTAATTTTTAGTTTGAGCCATGGTACAGAGTTATAAGAGCTAAAACGAATAACTTATATATTGTGTGAATGGGTCGAGTTCCCTGTCGTTCGCGCCCATCCGTTAGTATGAATGACTTACTGAATGAGTACGGGAATGAATGAATGGCATCGCGTAATGGAATGATGTCGATATGATTATTTGTGATTTCTTGGCGCTGATGGTTTTATTGCTTGGAACGTTGTTTACCGATTTCCTAGAACTGTTTAGCTATTGTTTTTATTATTTATGAAAATAACAGTGGTTTAAATAATTCAATTACTTAGTGAATAGAATTACATGCTTCATGAGTGAACGATATCACCGTGAGGAAACTGCACACCACGGAGTTCTCATAACGTTCTCTCAGGATTGTAAATTCTGTAGGTACGTCTATTACATAAACATTGTTAATTAAATTAAAGATATGATCGTTATTAAACATAATTAACTTTAAATATTGTAAAATCGTATTACTATTCGAAGACAACAATATTCCAATATCGATATTCGATTTTAGCTAATAATTTCATAATATCTTATTACAGATAATTCAATATTTCGTTATAACATATAAATGCTTTCAGAACATGTAACTAGATATTATCCTCATAACAATATGAAAAGAAAACTTTTGATTACGGCATTGATATGTTTTCATATTATATACGAAGAAATGAAATGCGGCCGTTTGTATCGAATTGCAAACTCCAAATTAACCATAGATAGATAAATATATACACATATATATACGTGTTTTAATTATTAGCAAAAAAATTTGCTGCTAAGTTTAAAAACATTTCCTGGTTCCTATTACGGCTGACAAGGTAAAAATCATTAGAAGCCATACGATTGCACATTAATACGACAGTTTTTCTGTACGATGCTTTCGTTGCGATATTGAACTGACTTGCAACACTTACGTTAAAACGTCTAACAAACGTCTTCATTTCTAGATATATTGTGTCGATAGAGCCAGTTAGCCGCAGATCCGATGAGGGCGATTCTATCAGTCAGTGCTGCAAATTAGCCAATCAGTCTCCTGAGGGATGGCGTGCTATCGACACCGGAGTGGCGTTCTCTACCCGGCTAATGTGATATCGAATCCGGTTTCACACAAGTGTACTCTATTCATCTTACATTCGCATCAGGTAGTTTATTGAGACTGCTAGCTTTTGTTGCTTGTATCAATACAGTACCGTATATAATTTTTTATTTATTACTGCCTCGTTGCTCGAGTGGTTACAGGAGCGAATGCCGATCGGGAAGTCTTATTCCATGGAACGTAAATATATATCTGTTAAAACGTGGGGGTGTACCACACTCCTCTGGCTACCCCTTCGGCGTTTACAGGTGTGATGTTGCTTTTTATTAATGCAATTTGTCTATTGCTGGACTTAGGCTTTCCCTATAGAGTGTTTACCAGAATTACCACGCTGGGTATCTGGGGCGGGGATCATAAAAGATGGTTTCTTGCACTGCTTAAGCTGCTGCCCGCAGGCGCTAGGGCATATAGTCGTGCGGCCAAGCTATACTACTATAAGCTAGGGCCCGGTTTGGTCGCCTCTTCCAACAACCTGATATCCTGGCATAGGATTGGGCGATATATTCTTTCTCCGCCCTGACACCGATGACATAGGCACCTATAATAATAAGGATATATATATAATACATAAATGCCTTCACGCCGGGTTCCTTAAGGGGTTGGCAGATAATATACATATAATAAAAGTAAAATAATCACGATACGTACGCCTCCCTGTTTTTTCTCAGCGAAGTTATGTTTATAATAATAATACGCTTAGCTGCCTTTTACCGACATTATTTATATATTTTTTTAAACTTGTCATAATGAAATTCGATATTTGGTATACGATTTGCATACTAGTAATGATTTACATATGTACTGTCACTTTTTGTCTATCGCTTAATTAATCAACAACGTCCTGTGTGGTATAAACGAATGTTCTAATGTAGGTATTCACTAGAACTATTTATTCTGTTAATATTAATAGCCATTCATTTACATATTTTCGTTAACATATGTGAAGCTAAAAATATTAAAACACGTTGCCGTTTATTTTAAACATCCTCACCGTCACATTTAAGAGGAAAAACAAGTTGCTTTAAAAATTTTGCTATCACATTTCTCAAACTTAAAATTAATTTCAGTGCTGCACTTCGTCGCATATACGGCGGGTAGGTGCGGCGTCGAAAATTTTCCTTCCATGAATAAATTTTCGAAGCTCGCGAAAATTTTGATTAAAAGTGCATTGGGAAATTTTCATGTACCTACTTTTTTCGATAAAGATAAATTTGTGCGGATTGAGCGGTGCGAAAAGTCGAGTGTCCTGGCGGAATCGAGAGGTAATGGAGACATCTCATTCGTCTTATCAAAGAGCCCTTCGTTCACATCTATCAAGCACCTAAAATTGTATTCCTGTAATTAGAGGCATTTAAATACCTACTTTAAATTAAGCTAAAATATTATGTGAATTGTATAATATACATATATGTAATAGTAATATATAAAAATGTAATTAATATATATAATAGTAATATATATAATAGTGATATATATAATAGAAATATATATAATCGTAAATGCAAAATAGACTGCTCCGTTGGTTGAGTGGTTACAAACGCGACTGCCGATTGAGTGGTCTTGCGTTAGATCTTGGGGTTGCGCCAAAGTAATATTGGGTTTCTCTAACCTAAAATTCCTAATAGAAGCTGGTATTGTATTATAGGAAGTCAATGGTATTGTATTATAGCCCTGAACCTACCTTAGGGTAAAAAACATATAATTTTACGTTAATAAGTTCTGCGCGTTAGTGTACTGCATCAATTGTTATGTAAATCGCTGCATCTAGCGGATATTCGGCTGAATATTTTAACGAGGTAGTAAACTAAGGTGGACCGTCAAACACAAGCGATCAATTAACTTTTTTGACAAGCCTTCCGTCTCCCAAACTCTCCCAAGATTTAATTAAGCTTCACCCTTATCTGCGCTGCGGTGTTTTTAATTTACGCCGATTTTATCATACTGTCGGCCCTCTTTTTAAGGCAGAAAATTTATTTTATATAAATTTGGTATATATGCCGCGCGTTGCTGAATCCTAAAGATTCTTTAATCTCAAAGCGGTCTAATGGCGGTCTATTGCCGTCTAATCGTAGAACAAACAGCATTAGCTGTCGGTCAATAAGTGCATTCGTGCAGTTGCACGTATGAGCCGATTTAGTGAGTCACCGCAACAAAAGAAAACCTATGTACAGTTCTGTTCCATTGTGTAATAAGCAAAGATTAATTTTGATTGTTTGGGAACTAAGACAAAAACGTAACATTACGCCTGTAATCCCGGAAAAGGTAGACAGAGAAGTGTGATATGCTCGCACGTTTCACCAGTTACGTTTACATGCCACTATGGAATAAGGGTGGAACTATGAGATATTGTCATACACTGGGCATGAATCAAGACTCCGATCGGCAATTCTCAGTTAGAAACAGTGCCCGAACCGGGAATCAAATCTAGGACCTCTCGATCGGCAGGCGCGCTTGCCACCACTCGACTTACGAGACAGTCAGAAACTAACATAACCTTGTATTATTTCCAAATTTTTTGTTACCACTCTGAGCCTTGTTCTATCGAACTACTTTATTGACTGTTACATCGAACACATTAAAATCACACGTGAACTCGACAGCCTGCCTGTCGTATTTGTCGTGTAAGCATATTACTTTTAAATTGTTCGGTAAGTACTGTGGTCTGCGTTCGATATCTCATAAATGCGAATCTCGCGTCTGCGTCACTTCAATAAATTAAATATGAAGTATCTAGGTATTAGGTATGTTTCATTAAATTTATGTCTCATGTATTGATTTAAACCAATGTATGTATATCAATAGGCTCACCACCTTTACCATGGGACGTAAAACGTAACTGTTGAAACATAGCAGTAAACATTCCCCTGCCTAACCTTTCGGGAATCACAGGCGTGATTATACTTACGTATGTATGTAACATACAATATATGCAGTGTTACCGATAGTTTGGCCAATTTAACGACCACACCGTATCTGCCTTCAATTGCCCGTTATGAGTTTTCAATCAGCATAATGTTCGAATATGTTATAAAGATGGCTATCTTCGGATCGCTTGGGTTCAGGGATTCAATAAGTGTTATTCCATTTGTGGCTTTGCTTAATGTGGACCAATGTTTTTATGTTGGTATGCATGAATGGAGTAGCTCTAAATATTATGCATTTATGTATGTTAGTAATGTAGAAGATTTATTCGCAAAATTAAATAAAGATTTGAAGTGAAATGCAGGATTCAAATAATTTTAGAAGTACACTTTTTTTTTATTTCCCATTGTTGACGAAGGACGAACTTAATGGCAAATGTCATTTTTTACTAATCAATCCACTCGATGATGTTAAATATGGGGTAAAAACATTATTTTTTAATAATGCAAAATATTATATAATTGCAATAATACGTAAATAAGTATATAATTATGTATATTACGATTATAAATATACGAGTACCTATATGTAAACGCATATACAATAATTCAATTACATCAGTAAATATCTATACATTAACAATAAGCCAAATGATGGATGACGACAGACTAGCGGTGTGAGGAATGGATATATATATAAATATTTACTGTCATTGAAATATGCACATTTGGTTAGAACATATGTAAACAGATGATGTAATTGTTCATTCATTCATACATTATCAGCCTACTCCCGTCCACTGCTG
>DWEE01002794.1:0-11163 GCA_018245755.1 Parelbella macleannani
CTCTTAACTACAGTACAGTTATTGTACGATCTAATATATAACCTTTACGCGGGAAATGGTTCATTGATACCGAATACCGTTGTAAACTACGCTTCAGTTAAACGGAAGATAATTCCAAAAAGCGTCACTGTGTCTTAAGTAATTATTAGGAATCAATACTTATTACGGTTACGGTGTATTATTAGGAATCAATACTTATTATGGCTTTATTATGATTACGATGTTTCTGTATTAAGACTGCCATTTTATTTATATTAATTGTCTATTTTTTCCTACCTATTTAAATTTAAGACCTCCGAAATAAGAACCTGAATTCTGAATCACACAGCATTCATTTTTAAGCAGTACGCCATGTTTATAATCTTCTTGTCTTGTCAAGCTAAGAGTCAAGTCGCGGGAAGGGTGACTAGTCTCTTTCTAGACGAGCATTCTACAACCTAGCCTATATCTGGTTTTCCATCAATTGAGATTGCAACCAATCTCGAGACTATTGCTAAAAAAAACTGTATAAAATAATGCGTCCCCCATTTATTCTTATTGTTATTATCTTTAAAAATAAATATTCAATTGAATTTCATGATCCTTTGAATTTGTAATATGTCAAGTAATAATCATTAATGACGTAGCCAGATACATATATGGTCATTTGTTGACCTGTATATTCATATATTATACAATCAACTGATTTTCCATTTCGCAGCGCAATTAGATAATTGTAACATGAATAATTTGTTAAAGTGGTTTCCAAATTTACAGAATATTCTAACGCGTACTTAATCACTGCATCGACAATGATGACGCATTAATTATAATGCTGGAAATTCAAAATTGCGCGGATGCGGTGTAGCATAATGTCTCTTGGCTCCGATATCCTCTTTCGTTTAGTGGTTACAAGCGAGACTACTGAACAAGAGGGTGATCAAGAGGAGATCATACGATTCCCGGGTGGGGTAAAGTACTACTGGGTTTTTCTGACTTGAAATTCCCAGTTGTAGCACGTTTCGCCAGTCGTGTTTATGTCATATGATGGGCTTAGGTGGTAAGCCTGTTGCCATACGCCAAAGGCAGAAGACTCCGAGTTACTACAAGAAATTGCTACTAGAAAATCTAAATTAGAAAAAAACATTAGTACTCGACTCGGGATTCGAACCCAGGACCTCTCGGTCAGCAATCGCGCTGGCAACCACAATGAGACAGTCAGTTGTAATATACATTATTATACATATTATTATTCAGTAAACATTGTAATAAAGGAAAACAAGTGTTAAGCAATAAAATTACTTCAGGATGAGGCGAAGAAAAGGACTATTGTGTACAGAACTGTGGATAAACAATGTTAGACCGTGATGGGTTCTTTGTAGCCAAGAGGATGCTAAAGCGTTTAATGACTCATTTGTTTGTAACCCTTATTGTTATGGATGTAAGGTTATATAGCCGATACTTACAGTCTAAAGCTAAACTGTTTACTTTGAATCAATGCGGCTTGTGAATTTGAATAGTCGTTGAGGGTAGTAATCGATTTGAAAATCGACTAATTCGTCGTAATCGTTTAATTAAAACGTCTGAATTTTAAATACATCTAACAACTATCAAACAACTATCTATCAACTGTTTATCAACTGTCTATTAATTATCTATCAACTAGCTGTCAACTCGAAGTACTTCGATAAACAAGCTATTAAGACTTTACTTCCCAATTTTCTTATTATTATCGTGGATAATTAATAAATATCAAATTAGTCATATAAAAACTTCATCTATGAAAGATTTTTCCATAAAGGTATGTATGAATGTACAGATGATGTATAGGAATATATCAAACGATGATTGTAAATGTTATTTCTGTAGAACAGCTCTCCTGGGCGCGATTTCAATTGGATTAGGTACTTCCCTCTCTTTTCAGGAAGGTTCGCAAGGCCCGTTCAGTTACAAAGGTTCTTGAATTGCATCAGCGAATTCAATGACGTACAATCTCGAAAGTCAGAAATGACAAAATTATAAGCTATGCCAATTGTGTTATATTTAACATGTATTGGAATATCCTAAGATTTTATTAGTCTGTAGAAGTCACATAATGCATACTGACGCATCACACTTACTGACGCTTGGCGTAAAGTGACGCATAACGCAGTCACGCATGACGCATTGGTTTAAGCCGCGTTGTTAAAAAGTCCGTTTACAAAGTAAACCGGAGGTATTTAGAAAACAGAGCGGTAACTATTAGAGGCGTATGTCCGCAGCTGGTAAGGACGGTTTTCAACGGAACAGCACTAAATCAGTCGTTTGAAACAGTTTCTACAATTGACCATGTGATCGTAAAGCGTTTTGATGGGACGTGTAAGGATACATTCCCGAGACATTAATGTCGGTAAAGGCGTGTTCACACCGAGCCAGTGGTTGGTGCGCTGAGTGTTGCGCGACCCTTATTTTAATTTCTAGTAGTGCGACACATGTTGCTTATCTGAAAAGGATTATGTTGTGAGATTTTGAGCTAATTTTCATTTTATCAAACATGTGTCACCGGGTTTACGAACTTACATCAAAAAATATTTGTGATAATACGTTTTGAACATTAGATTGTCTACGTCCTCGCGACAGATCCATTACCGCGTAGGCAAATGCCACGGAACATTGTGTGCTAAACATATTTATTCTTTCGAATATCTTTATTGTATCGTTTTATTTATAATAATGTAATATCTCCTTTCCAAAAATTTTTTTAAATGTAAAACATACTTCAAAATTGTGACTCCATTCTGAAAAATGTACAATATTACTACCTATATTAACTCCAATGCACTTCAGTGTGACCACGCCTTTACGACCAACACTGTCAAAGAAGTTTCCATTCGTAAACCGATCTCTTTGATTCATTCCCGGGAATAGAATGTAAATAAATTTATTTCTTATACAACTTCAAAAGGAGTGTATTGTTCGTTCGAATAAACTTTTTTGTATTCTTCGTTCTAATAACTGTCATCTGTCTTTGATCGTTGAGAAGTGCTGTTTGTAACAACACAATATACATATTTATCCAGTCTTATATCTGGGTCTGAAGTGGCACACTTCCCTCTGAGGAATCACTGAGTTGTTTACTTTATTGCCATCCAGATAGCCTTTTTATTTCACCTTTTGCATCCACGAAGGGAATAATGAAATTCTACGATAACATTATTTCCATGATATTTGTGTTATGAAAAAAGCAGAATTCATCCCGACGAATAACAATTGAAATAGTTTGCTAGTAATGAGATTATTGTTACGCAATCATTTTAAAGTTAAACATTCTTCGAATCTAATAATATGAAAATATGGATATTAATAATTATGTATTTAACTAATTTATCAGCCGTGTGTTTACTATATCATAATCGTTCTTCGAACCTATTAATATCGCTTATCATTATGAAAGTATACACTGTTTTGTCTCATACGAAGTGCTCAATATTCGATTAGCCACTAATACATTTAAAGTTATATCATATCAACATACCCAGCAACGTATAAACTGACCATTAGCTGTAATGGCAATGACCACGTTTATGAGACTCGCTATTGAAATGACTGTGTGTCTATGTGACTGTGTGTGTAACTATACAAACATGATAAATATTATAACCCTAATATAGAACATAGAGATGCATATTTATTCATCCAAGTTGGCATGAGAGAGCGAGATAACATTATACAAAGGAACGAGACAGGTGACTCATGTACAAATAACGCCAAAAATAAACTGGTATAAAGTTATCGTACATTTTGAATAATAATTTTCTTATGTCAAGCTTAGGTAGATAATACGGAATATAAAAAGTAAAAAATTATTTTTAATTAATCTGCGCCCGATGATTAGGCTTACAATCCATTCCATGGGATTTAAACCTAACTGGTAAAACGTGGGAGTGTACTACACTCCTCTGCCTACCTCTTCGGGGATCACAGGCGTGAAGTTACGGATTTTTAATGATTTTAGGTGTTTTTGATTAACTTTGTGGCACTTGAACACAAATAAAATATTATAATACAGCGTTTATGATTTAATTTTTAACTTGAAACGAAGTAAAAATTCAATTCCCGGCATCAAAATCGTAATTGATGAAGAGATTATGGTTAATTTTTCCCTTTTTTCGCAGGGAATTATTCATCTTTCCTCATCGTATTCTGATTACGTGCTTTCTATCGAATTTAATTAAATATATTTCAAAAGATTTCCGGATTCAGCTTCCTTTTAAATTATAATCTCGTTCCATTAAAAGACCTTCCGATGTTAATTTTGGGATTTAAAATGAAAATACATTGTTCATAGGTAGCTCATTATATTATCGTTGTTGCCGTATGCAAAGATAGCGGGTAGGTGGGTAGAAGGCTATTTACATCTATATCGATGAGAAAAAAATTCAAAACCTTCAACAATAAAACGAAAAAAAAACTAGGTAACAATAATGACCAAAATAAAAATACCAACAGAAAATCTTTTCGTGCTACATACCATTTGCTGTACCTATTTTAGATTTGTGTTGTCTATGAATGTCACTCTATAACGTTATTCTTGTCATTATTATGAAATTGTATAAAAGAACAACTGTTATTTGTTATCATTGACAATTTAATTACCGTCCCATTACCATTCATGTTCTCGTGTCATACTATGTCTAGGATAATTTTGCAGTTTGTGATATTATTTAACTTGCCTTGTTGACTGCCTCGTAGATTGACTCGTGCACTGCCTCATTTACTGCCTTGTTGATTGCGTCGTAGTTACGTTTAAGTCCCACATGGAGTAAGTGGTGAGCCTATTGCCACATACTGGTTACAGATTCGGACACCGAGCCTCTACCAAAAATATGTACTAGAAAAACTAGGTAAAAAAATCCAATAGTACCCGACTCGGGGTCGAACCCAGCACCTCTCGATTAGCAGTCACGCTTTTTACCAATCGACTAACGAGGCAGTAAATTAAAAATAAAATACCATTAAAAATGAACACTACGTTGTGGTTAATTAATTCAGTTACGAAATACTCGAAAAATGTTTTAGTGAGCAGTAACGTCAGCATCATAAATCATAATCACAAACGTCATTGTAATTATAGTTTACAAAAAATATATACGTAACTCTGTATATATGTATTTACTAAACGAGCATACGTAATGTTTTATTAAAAATTTCATATACCTACATTGCGATACAAGTATACAGTACAGTCTGCATCGAAAGTGTTACATGATTTAGTCAACGAATACCCTTTATAGTCCAACTAGAGAATAGAGAGAATCATCTCTTACTATTTGGAAGAATATATCTTAGGAATATGGAAGAAACACGGCAGGTCCTTAAGAATAGTGATATTATGCTCTCCGTGCCCACCATCTACCCCGTGAGGGACTTGGCATGAAGATAAATATGTATGTATCTTCTACTATACTGTCATACGATGACGTCACTAGCAAGTTAACCGCAATAACGAATGCCTTACGTCTTGACAAAAGTCATTTCTGACTGCATCAATCGCATGGTATTTTTTGTTCGATCTTTTTTGCTTCAACTAAATCACTTTGACGATTGGAACAGATGTTACGTCTATTTCTGTTTAACAAGGGTGTTACAGAAATAAGTCTTACAGTATGCATCTCTTTAACATCCACCGACATCCCTTTCTTTCTCAATGAGTACTTACAATTAACTTTTGTCCCCTTTAAGAGGGGCATAAGTTTGTTATATTAGAATTGCTTTGTTAAAAGATATCTTTCATTTGAATACAGAAATGTAAGGTAAAATATATCAATTAATTGAAATTTAAAGAAAATATTTTCTTCATTTACCCATGTTTCTCGTATTTATTATTCGTTTTGTTTAAATGAATAATCCAAAATTTATTTTAATTTGAACACGTATTACTTGTCATAGCGATTGTTATAACTTAGAAATTACATTGGTGTATAATAATTTTGCAGCGAAATAAAAAAAGGTAAAGCTGATGAAACTAAAAACAGTACATTGCAATTTGCAAATTGCCATCTAACTACGTATACTGCTGAAGAACCTAATGTTCAATTTAATCGGTATCATGTTTAGAGACTCGCTTTGATGCAAAGGTAATTAAATCTGGCCGTTCAATATATGAAACCATCTCTACAATGTATGAACAGGAACTTGTTACCTACAGTCGTATAGTAGTATTATATACATATATGTATGTATATACAATTTACCGTTGTGTTACTTATCGTATAAAGGTAACAATGTAACATCAACCTTGTAATCCCCGAAGGGGTAGGCAAAGGTACTACATTTCACCAGTTACGTTTAGGTCCAATGGAACAGGTAGTAAGCCTATTGCCATACCGAGCATAGATCCAGTCTTCCAGTCACTACTAGAAATTCTAAATTAGAAAATTCCTAAAGTACCCGACCCGGCATTTGTACTTAGGACCTCCCGATCGACAGTCACGCTTACAACCACTCGACCAACGAGACAGTCAAGAATAATATTTATGTAAAATTCAGTATTAAAAACAAAGAATTACAGTATGTACGAGTCTATCGAGACTACGCCGTCGATTTATCAATTTCTATTAGCGTTTCCAATCGAGTATCAGGTTTTAAGCGTTGTGTTTTTCAATAGAGAAAAAGATAAATGAGAAAATAATTACTTGAAAAAAATTGTGACGTAGCAATTTTCTACATTTTTGTACATTTTTTGCGACACAAATGACTGATGTATCAGTAAGCGAAACTAGATCGATCGTTTTATGCAAATTGGGATATCTTAAAAAAATTATGACATGTTCTTCATTATCTCTGTAAATATATATTATACTGTAGTTACTACTCCTCCCTATACCATGGTGAGACGTTAAAATAACTGGTGAAACTCGCGAGTGTAGGTACTACACTCCTCTGCCTACCCCTTCGAGGAAATACAGGTGTGATGTTATATTGTGTAATATATACAATATTTACAGTTTTTTGTTATACCTTACGCCATTTTTTTCATCATTATTTTTATCATTACCGTCATCATCATCATCATCATTATTATTATCATTAATATATCAGCCTCAATTATCCTACAGCTGAATATGGGCCTCGCTCATTGTGTGTCAGAACGTTGACGTTCCGCTGATCTCATCAAGACACCGTCGCATGTCCGAACCAGTCAATCGAAGAAGCTTAATAAATCGAATGGTCCGATCGATCGAATCAGACCAAACGATCGATGTAGTTAAGATACGACATCGGTCGAACGGTTCGAAAAGTGTCATACAACATGTCCCCAGTACTTATACGTATGAAATGATATTTCTTAACGTACTAAAGAAACATAAATGATGAGATCCTCAAAGAACTCATTTGACTAAAGGTTTGTTCAATACGTACAGTTTCAGTCGTACATAATATGTTTTCAGAAACGTACGTGAGAATTAGTTAATTTGTTCAATTAACGTAAAACAATGGTATCATCACACGTTGTTCAATTAATTGAAATTCATAAAGGCAAATTACGTTATATCTCTAGTCACGGATCCGGGCGTCTTCAAAATAAACTTATTACACTAAACACAGTTATCTCCATCTCCATAATATTAATACTAAGTAATAAATCCTTTAATCTCGAGTCCTCTATCAACGCATTAATTACATTATAACTCAGAGCTAATGGCGTGGTATAAATCTGAGAATGTTTATATTCCATAGCCTTTGGCTTTGGTACACTTGTTCCCTCGATCACAAGGGGCGAGAAACAAAAATTAATATTTAAGACTGCATACAATTAATAAAACAAGTATTTTTGATTATTACATAACTATATATTTAAAATAAGAATATGTCATACCTAATATTCGCGCTTGTTGATAATGCAATGTCTATGAAATTTGAGTTCGCGTGAGTTTGCGTGAATGACTGACAGTAACTATTATTATCTATTAACTAGCAATTTTCTACGTAAGTTTGTCACTTTAATTAGTATTTATGCAACAGGGATGATGACTTAATCAATGAAATGATAAAATTCAATCAATCTCAAGCCGCTTCGCCGCTACCAATAGAACAGAAACCTTTCACACTTATGGTGGCCACACACTCCCGCCACGTGTTGCTGATAATAAAATTTGTGGGATAAAAATATTTACAACAGACAACTGTTCTACAAGCCGTAATCCCTGTTCTCAAACAACGGGTCATTAGGGTGTGGTTCTATATATAGCGTCAGTCGTATTTCATACTCGAAGAGGCGTAATAGGTCGCACGTGGCGGTTGATCGCACAGTGCTAAACGTTGGATGTAAGTCATGAGCGAAACGATTTTATTTTGGAAAAAGTTAAAGTATATTAATTTTATAAGGTTATAAGATATGACTTTTACGGAATATAATTCATTCTGAGAAATCCAACACGGGAGCAATTAAACGAGTTGATTTTGACGAGGTAGCTGCGTTGCTTTTAGAGGGGTACAATGTTGACATGGCCTATTTATAGGGGTCTCGCATTGTCTGTAACAACGTTGTTAAACATTTTAAAAATTAAAGCTTCAGTAGCCCTAATGAACGAAATTTTATTACAAAAATTATCTTTATTATGTAAAAATATAATCGTTATGCAAGTAAAATATGTTTAGTTTTACTCATGATAGTATTAAATCTCCACATATTATATTTTCTATTCGGTACCGTGTTCCAGAAAGACTAGTGTTAAAAAATCAAATTAGGTACTATGGAACTTCTAACCAATACCTACTTAACAAAAATCTTCCCACTATGGTTGGAGCAGTAAAACTTGACAGTAAAAATCTGAATCTAAACAAAAGTTCATTCCTCGATGCAAACAGTTGTAAAAAAGCAATAAATCCTAATACTTGAAGCAAGCTCTAAACATATGCGGTCGACAAGCATTGGAGATAAGGAAAAAATTAAACTTCTCTAGAATATTCTGCAATGAATTATCGACCTTATTCAAATTAACACAAGATCCATATGATATGCTGTATCCAGGTGGAACATTTAAAATGTCATTAAGATTTTTTATATGGACGGATTATAATTTTTTTGTTTGAGGCATCATAATTTTTTTTCCCAAATCTAAAAACATTTTTTATCATCACTACAGGTCTCTAACGGGGTCGGCACAGATTACTGATTGACAAATATCTTTATACCTCCAGACCTCACGTGTTTCTTTTACTATTCATTAGACGTATGCCGTATGCCGTTTTCGGATACTTATGACTCCCCAACAACCAGTACCTGATCTATTTAGTCAAGTAGACGAGTCTTATTTTTTTCGGGATGTATATACATCCGTCAACTTTTGCATTATGTACTTATTTCATATAAAAATAAAAGCTTTATAAAAATGTGCCTATATACTTAATTAATGTCGCAAAAAAATACCATAAAAGGCACTAGTAACACGATCACACGATCAGTAAAAACATTAGTAGTTTTGTATTTCCTCCAATTTGCCCCAAAAAATAATAGGGAAACCGCAAAGAAAAGTTTTAATTCGATTAAAAGTTCTTCGCTCTATATTTCACGATTGGCGAGGCAGGGGACGGTGCTGGCAGAACTTTGTTAATACTACGTTAATCCCGGAAACTGATTGCGAGCATCGCATATTCCAAAATTGAATAATAGTCAAGTCAGAATTGTCAAATTGATAACTTCTTTCTTTGGTCATTTTACCTATAAAATATAGATATTTACATATATACATGCATATCTTAACACCAAGCCCCTTACGGGACAGGCAGAGAGCACAGAGTGCCAAATATCTCTATCTTTGCACGCCTGTCGTGCTTCTTTCACATTTATCAGTCTCTTTAGATGGAGTTGATTTTAACTCATATTGTATTCAATTTAACAAAAATTAATGGAGTTTAAGGTTTTTATTATAGACTGGTCTTAACTGATTTATAAGTAGTTAAAAAAGTGCTAACCACCCGTATCCCGTTCGGCGAGAAATCCTTAGTTAGCACGCCATCAATCTTTGTCATGGGCATGTCTGATGGCGCATTTAGTTACTCCATGGAATTTATGGAATGTTTTATGGCGCTTGCGGGTATAAATAGCTATCATTTTGTATTTAGAGTAAAGTGGCGATTACTCTGGAAATCAAAACGGTCTTTAATTCAACGCGTTCACCTGATTTTTTCATTTTGTATTATTAGGTGACAATACGACGACCACGCAATATTTCATCATAATTAGAATAAGTTTAGTGTATTACGATTTCTTTTTTCACTCCTTATACATTTGACACTCGATGCTCATTGCCTACTACGTTATCGACCTGGCCTATTGATATAAGAATAATAAGAATTTTCACTTCATTTACCGCCAATAAGAAAAAAATATATATGCTAATGTTCAGTCGCAACGCTGACTTGTTATTTTCGGTAATTTTTATCCGACGAATTATTCGTTTTATTATGTAGTCTCGTTAAAATTTTTGTTTATTCTGTTTTACTATCTATTTAATCTGACAGATAAGGATTAAAGCTAAATTTTTCCCCATCTGAACATGGATCTTTCTAATTTTTATTCAGCTGCCCTATTTATCCAGTTTTTATTGATCATCGCTTATAGCTTTCTTAGATACTACTACCTATGACTTAAAAATATTGTAGTTGTAATATCCGTTTAAAAAGCCCAAAAATTCTAATGGCGTATTAACTGTAAGTTTTTTATTAGGTCACCGAATTAGAAGATTAAAATTCAATTAATCAAATTAAATTAAAATTCAACAAACCTTCAACTATTAAAACTATAATTGCAACCGAAAAGCTAGTCATCAATGTCGTTGAAAATTGAACGTTCGCATGCGGTAATGAATAATTAATTTTGTATCGATTAACTGTTCAATCGTGATATATGGGATGGAAACCTGATTAGCGGTGATACAGCTTCGTGTAGGAGGCCTTGAATTTCAAAATATGTCCCGAAATAGCGCGCGTACTCCGTTGCAGATATCGCCGTTTGTCACCATAAAATGGAGAGGTATCTATGATGTGTGTATGTTTTAAAGCTAATAACATTTATAGCTCTAAAACACAAAACAACTCTTTTACATCTTGTTAACACGTGGTAGATAATTTGATTAATATTCGGTGATTTGCTTCCGGTGGCCCTAATATGAATATTCTGTTTATTAGAGTAACTTTAAT
>DWEE01002795.1:0-11162 GCA_018245755.1 Parelbella macleannani
ATATATGTTGTTTATCAGCCGTCCGATTACCATGACACAAGCTCTCTTGATGTTTAGTTTGAGATCAGATGTCCGTGTCTGTAGATATCATTCTGTAGATTGTCGTCTTTTGAATTACGGGTTCATGAATTCCAATGTTATTTTTATGAAGCTCTAAGTCAGCAGTTAAATCAGTATAATATCATAATATTCTATCATGTACTTACCGTCGACGCCCTTAACTTAACGATTAGGGCCGTCTAAGCTGTGGTGATTTAGGGCAAATGGCCAGAACATGATATTCGTATTTATTATAATAGCTGTTATGAATTAGTATTTATGTTAGTTATAATTGGTTAATGTTAAAGAACAATATCAATATAGCAAGAGTAATATATTATGTATATATCTATTACAAGTAAATATTGCTCCCGTTAGAGTAGTAAGGACCCGCACTGTTGTACTGGGATTCGCGGGTTCGATTTTTCCTTGGTGAGCCAAGTATCTGTGTGTATAAGAATGTGTAAATTCATCGTATATTTATGATTGTAAATGTATATGTATGTATGTCAACCGTCGGGTTACCGTATCAAAGGATGCCTTATTTGTAATCAAATGGCCGTGTGTGATATCCCAATATATCACTATTAATTAACTTATTTTATTTAGGAGTGTATTAGATTGCTCTGCCTACCTCTTCAGGGATTACATATGTGAACTTACATTTCTTTATTTTAGTAACATGGTATTCATTTCGAAAAGTCGGAATTCATTTTTATTCTGAACGTTATGCTTTTAAGTCAGAATCGAAAAATGTTTCTGCTGGGTTCGCTTGCATTCGACATGTGAGGCCGCTTCGGTCTTTGACAGTTACGGACCGGCTCTTCTGGAAAAAATTGCAGTGTACAAAATTATGACAGTCTATTTGACATTTTCTTTTCTCCAATATCTTTTTTAAATGTTTATAGAACATTGCTATTTGACATATTAGTAGTTTAATAATATGTTACTATTAAATGGAAATTTGCCTCGACTGCCTCGTTAGTTGAGTGGTTGCCAGCGCGACTGCCAATCGAGAGATCCTGGGTTCAAATACAGGGTCGGGTGCTATCAGTTTTTCTAATTTAGAATTTCTAGTAGTGACTCGGAGTCTAGAATTGTGCTCGGTGTATGGCAATAGGCTCACCACCTATTTCATAGAAATTAAACGTAACTGGTGAAACGTGGGAGTGTACACTACTCTGCCTAGCAATTCGGGGATTACAGGCGTGATGTTACGTGGAAATTTGCTCGACCTGACCTCTACTAAAGTATACAAATATCATATTATTTTTATTATTTTAAACAAGGAAACATCTCCAGAGATATTAACTAAATTGATATCCTCTGTTCGTAGTATCCGTCTGCAGTCCTTATTATTCATATCATTCTGCCCGTTCCATTACCATACTTCGCCGTTAGCCCGAGTACTTCGCTATTATAATTTCCCGCATAGTTTATCGTTCCATCTAAGTAAATTACGCCCATCCAATAGATTTATTCAGGAAAAAATGGAACGCGAACAACCGTTCCGAAGTTTTAAATTGAAGTCGGTAGAAGAGTGAACCCGATTTCGATTGACAGTATAGAAAATTAACATTCATAGCAGAAATTTTGATAAAATATTTAATACTTACGAATCTATGGAACAGTTTTCTCTGCATATTCTGTTATGATCGGGGCGGGACGATGTAACAATAGTAACATTAATGATGTGTGATAACGCCAAGTGAAGGGGAGCTATTTTGTTTAAAATTGCTTGGAGTTCGATTGTAAAAATAGTAGGTTGGCGTCTGTTTCTTTCACCATTGGGAGGCTGTGGTAATACAGTCTTCAAATGTCAAAGGTATTCTAAACAGATACATCACGACATGACTTCAGACACAATTGTATTGGCATTTAATTATCGTTATCGGCTTCGTCAACATCATGATTTTTATCACTACCATCACTACCATCATGATCATCATTAACATCGTCATCATTATTGTCATTATCGTCATCGTTGCTATAGTCAACATGATGCTCATAATCATTATCAACTCTTTAACCTTCCAACCGTTAGACGCAGGTATCTTTCGCAGATTATAAACTAGATTATAAACTAATACAATTTTAATATATTATAAAGAAGATTCCGAACGCCGCTCAATAGAAGCCTCGGAACTATTTTATGAGAGCACTGAAGGACATCTCCTTCCGGACTTCAGCCGTGTTGAAAATTCAACGAGTTTGAGATCAGGCGGGCACAATGCGATGAGGTTGTACTAGTTTGAACTTTCGACTGAGTACTTACTCCCATTTATTACTGAACTTCAAATCAATTAGGTTTCCTTAGTTGGTGTAATGATTAAAAATTATGGCCTTTTGTTTTTACGCGCTCTAATTGGTAAAAAGTAATTTAGTCATTAAAATAGTCGTTTTCAACATCATAGACCCCACAACATTATTTATTTCGAACGGTTTCAACGATAAAAGGGTCGGAAAATGTTCGATATGTAAATGTTTATAGATGTATGTATGTCCCGTTTTATTGCATATCTAATTCAACTAAATAAATAACAGTTCATATATGTATATCCTCACCTTTGAACTCTGATTTGTGGATAATTCGATTACAAGTACAAATACCAGAATCAAGAACAGATAAAGATTATATCAGCATTCGAGTATCCGTCTGAGAATCGAACCCGGAAATTACCGCGTAGCGGACCGGATGATGCCAAATGGGTTATCGCGTCTATTTAAAAACGGAATTTGTTTAAATCGAGAAGCAATAGGAGAGCAGCTATAAGACTGGGAACAGTGACTTTAATCTTCACAAAATGGAAATGATATGTGCGGCAGGAATCAATTTTCCGGCTGGCTGCGTTCCATCGGGCGTTCTGATCCTGCTTGCCATTTGACTTTTTAATATTTCTCAATGAAAACGAACTCTCTTGTCCCCCGCGCTGATTCTGCGGAATTTTAAATTCCAGTAAGTCGCAAGAGGTAAATCACAAATGCAATTTTCATTCTCTGTGCAAAATGCATGCGGCTTTTTTAATTTGTTTGTGATATCTGCCAAGGTTTTGTTTCTAATCTGTATTCTTAGCTTTGTATTATCAACATTATTACAGATTTCTGATTCTTCCACCAGATAATATCTGACTTGTCGGCATCGGCATCTATATTTGTCTTTTCTATATTGATCATTCATATGTCTAACCAGTAAACGACCTATTAACGGAGTACAAGCGGAATGGTGCAGCACTTGTACCAGACGGATAGTCAGAATAATTCTGTTCAGAAAGCTAGTTTTTCACATTAAAAAGTTTCGCCTTAACGCGACATATTTCGAAGAACAACAGAAATACTTTCCGTACAAGATATTGTAGCTTCCTTCTTCCCGCTCGCCAACTTCAAAGTTTATTAACTTCTATATGAGTAAGAAAACAGGTGAGAGTTTTCGAACTGAGGACAAGTTTCAAACTAAACAGGTACGTCACGGAAGTTTTCGAAACTTGTCTTCCCTTCGCGTTGGCGTAAATATAAATAAGTATATAACGTTTTGATTTAGTTCGTCTCAGTACAAAATTACGCTTTCGAAATGACAATTCTCAAACTACAACTTTGGAAAGTGTCTGTATTAATTTTAGGTAAACACCCCTGACTGTAAGTACATAGACAATTTTTATTTGATGTGATCGAATTATACAAACTATTGAAATGCTTCCAAGGCTCGTGAATTTTTCACTTTGAATATTGAATTCAGCAAAGTAAACATATACGCCGAAGTGCAGGTATCATAAATATATGCATAAAAATACCAACTCTTTGATAGCATTCAATGATATAGAATATTCTTCCTCATTTTTCTCGAAAAGTTATTAAATATAGCTGTTTCGGTTGGTATTATCATTACACTTTGATGGAGGTTTTCAGATCTGATTATCAGATCATCAGAAGTCTAGGTATACCGCAGGCTATTATTCACCTCTTGTTGTCACTCCTCTGAGCTGGATGAAGTGTCTTGCAGAATCGTTTTTGCTGCGAACTGCGAAAGAGTGTAACTTCTGGACGGCGACTATTACTTTCTGATTACACTATATCATAAAGCTTTACGAAGAAGGCGCAAAAAAGCTTTCTATCAAAGTTGGCAATGTGTCTATTCGCGAGTATGCCAGTTTTCATAGATCATGACCGCTTACCAATAGATGACACGGTTATCTGTTGACTAGTTAAAATATGACAAAAATACATCCATATATGTATATTATATTAAACAAATTTTCGACAAAGTCAATGCGAGTTTGGACTATTCGAGTCAAATGTAACGCTAGCAATGCCCACAGATGTAACTCCAAACATTCACCGTAGACCGTTTTAATTCGAACTGAACGCTCCCTTTGATATCGGTGCCGTTTCATGGAAGCCGCTACGCTTTACAACTCGCCATCAAACTTGCGGAAGCATCAACAACATTTTAGGTGGATGCTCCGACAAATAACTTTGTTGGCGAGGATAAACGGCCGACGGAAACTTGGAGCCCCCCGAGGCCACTTAAAACTTATGTGGCTTCATTACCCATAGTCCTATATTACGACAGTTGCTACGATCTCCCAGCATAACTGACGGCAACCTTTAAATATATTCTTGGGTTTATCTTGTCCGCCGCTGTTAGTAGGAAGTCACTGTGTTGGATATAGTATGTGACGATTAGAAGGGTAACATAGAGTTTTATTAGCATCTTCAAGTCAACACCTAACGATTTACATGTGATCCGTAAATCTCATTAACGCTCGATAAGTTTGTAATGGTTATGTATCTCTCTGTATAAATAGGCAACATCTTACCGTTAGAGGAAACAAATAAAAATTGCTTCAATTTTAAAGTTTTGTAATTCATCAGCGAGACGTCCTTGTCAAGGATTTTAAAAGTAAATACAGGTAGAAAGACACAAAGACTCAAATTCACAACAAAGTCGGAACTCAAAGTTCATAATGCTGAACGTGATTTGAACTTGAAACCTAACCCGGATTGCCTGGGCTTGTGCCAAATGGCACATCAATATAAGATGCACAATAATGATAATGTTCAAAAGCAACTCGCACAGCTATCTGATCTCGAACCGGTATGACGTCATTTGATCACTACGTAATCGATATGAGAAGCGCTACTTCTGATCGAGAGTTCTCAGGTTTGAATCCTGGTCAGGTCGGGTACTATTGGATTTTTTAACTTCGATTTTTCGGTAGAAATTTCTAGTAGTGACTCGGGGTCTGGATCTCTGCACGGTGTGTGTGTGTGACTAGAGCCTTACCACCTATTCTGTAGGAAATAAACCGTAACTGGTGAATCGTGGGAGTGTACTACACTACTCTGCCTATCCATTCGGGGATTAAAGACGTGATGCTACGTTAAATCACTTTTAGCCGCAGCACGTACAGTTTTAATGATATTATTTCACATAACTCCGCGGCGGAATAGAGATGACCCAGTTCCAACCGCTTAGCAAATGCCGCAGTTGACCCAGGAAACGTCTAACTGAGTTTGGTCAACTATACAATTATTTACACATAGTTATGACACGTTTGCATATCTTCATTCTAACAATCACTCACCATTCATCATCATCAACATCAGGTCTGAAAGGATAGAGGTATTAGGTGATCGGTACTCTCTGCCTATTTCATAATGGACCTGGCTTGACGATATAATAGAAATAACGATAACAAAAATTATGTCATCGCATAAAGAGCTTTGTACAGGTTGAAAATATTGTATAGCCCTCGGAAGTCGCGTCAAGTCATTACTGCAAAGAAAATGTTCTTGTCAGAGAATCGCAGTTCCGTTCACCTCAAGGAAAAACGACTATTGCTTTTTTTAACAGACAAGGAAGCTTTTGAACACCGCAGAGTTATAGATGTTACTACGTTTTGAAATGCAACAAAAGAGTAGAAGACACGCCATCTCTCTTTCTTTACCGAAAAGTACTCTTTGAAAGTTACTTCTCAAAACCGTTAACATTTGAATTTCCATCATATGTTAGATAAACGACGCTTAATGTACGCTTTTAAATATGTAGTTTGGCAAATGTGATTTAAAGACTCTAATTTAACAGTCCCTAATGACGGTGGAATTTCAATACATAATAGCTTCAATTATCTCAAAACACGTGCTATAATGAATAAAAATGTCTCATCATGTCATATTTACAAGAATGGTCTTCAAATATTTTATTCGTGGTAATAAGTTTTATTTAAAATTTGAACCGTAAACATTCGTTTCTTTATAAAAATGATTATGGTATAATAAAACCTAAGAAAAGATAACCTTAACTTGGAGAGGCCTATGATGATGATGAAATATGAAAATTAAATTGAATGAATGAATACAGGCAGGAGTTAGATACGGCAAGTCGAGGACTAGGCCCAGTGTGACTTACCTATTGGGGAAAGTCTGTGTCCAGCAATGGGCTGGGACAGACAGCCTGATGTTAGCGATTATAAATATAAAGATGACAACGAATGTGCATTTTAATGTAATATTTAGACACACGTACCACTACGTGTTTCCAGATATTACGTTCAAAATACAAAATATAATTAAATTACATTGACGTTTAAATTTCAATAGTTTTAAAACCGTTTTTTACAATCAAAAGTTTATGGAAATTAGTGGAGAGAATTGTGAAAACTATGCAGTAGAGAGTACCTAATAGTACAATAATAAAGTTACATTTAAGAGACGATAAAAAACGTGAATTGCACTAACGAGACTTTAATAATATCCCTCGGTGAAGTTTTCGTTGAATATTTTTAAAATACGTTTTCAAGAACTATGCACTTTAATTATTCCAACATTCAGTTGTTTTAAAACAATTTTTGTACGTACAACCAAAAAATGTGTTGGAGTTTCAATGTTTCTGTAATTTTTTAATGTAAAAGAGTATTCTTTTGATATTTTACTATTATTAAAGTGTATAATATCGTTGCTGCCCGTTTTGGTCGAATGGTTGCAAGCGAATTCCGGTCGGGTTCTATTGTGATTTTCTAACTTACTAATACAACGAAGTAAGTCTGTATTTCCTCCGTGAGGTAGACGGAGGAATATAGTACACTCTCGGGTCTCACCAGTTATATTATACGTTCCACAGTGGAATAGGGGGTGAGCCTACTGCCATACACCAGATATAGAATCAGACTCCGGACTCCTACTAGGAATTTCAATTAAAAAAACTCAATAGTAACTAATGCTCAGTTAGAATACCAAATTGATACAGTCCAATCAACTGATTGCGGGCTTAACGGAGAGTAGGTATTGTATCTGTTGTCTGTTATGTGCTGACCGCGCTGGCGGTGGGCAAACATCAGCTCGGCTGTTTGGCAGCATCGATGAGTGTGTACACAGTCCACTCATATGGAGCTTTGTTGCTTAATAACGTTTAAAGTACACAATATTGTGCTTAACTGATAATTTAGACATGTAATAGGTGTACTTATTGCTAATGTATGGTTACGCGAGGTCCCCTACGGGGTTGTTATGGACAACCAAGCGACAAATATATTTATCGTAACACAGCACTCGTGCCTCTGTGATATATTGTCAGTTGTGATTTAATCATGTTCCCGCTTATTTCAAGTTTGTTTTTGGGAGAATTCGACTTGCTTCGGACAGATTCAAGGTTCGAAATGAGTCAGCTCAAGCCACAGCTTTTTGTATTAAAATGTAAGCAAATATCGCGCGCAGACCCTGTTTGGCCACATTTTGCATATTAGGTAAATTCATTTCAAAGTTTGTTTCTCTTCGAAGTAAATATTACCTGCTTCGGTTATTACCTAAATATACAAATATGACTAGGACTTTCAAAATCTATATATGATTAAAAATTTGTCAAGACTTGTAAAATTGTAAATGTATTTTTTCATTCACATCTTAAAACGTTAATCTGGACCTACGTATATTCCTTTATATTAGAATATTTCAAATACAAATTCAAAATTCTCCTTTCATCATAAACTACTAAAGATGCTGTTTATATACTTCTATACCGAACGCAGTTTTCTTTGTGTAAATGTACTCGTATATTCATCGTTATTTATCCTCTATATATATAAAATCACATTCCATTTTGTTTTATGATCAATTAGTTATGCTTAGAAACAAAAACAAGTGATATTCAGCGTAGGTACATGAGCGAATGTGAAAGCAGTAAACTAATTTATTAACTGCGGCGCTCGGCGTGTTGTTTCAGAATATTAGTTATGTTGGTTTAACGAACTGTGGACATATGAAAAGCAGCAGTACACAGAGTATTGCATTTAATTTCGCTTCAACTTGTTATGACTGTTCACAGTACACAAATAATTGTGTAGTATACATAGTGTGTACATACACACACTGCATGAAACGCCTGCCTCAGTGTTGTCGTTGCTTGAGGCGACTGCAGACTTGCTCTGTTTGGCTACAGGCGTTTATTTAGTATGGAGAGCGTTAAGTAATGATCTTTCTTAACATACTTGTATTATATGTAGGCATCGATTAAGGATGAAACGAAGTGATATGTTTATTCAAGTTTGCCCTATGTATTTATTAAAACGTAATATCACGCCTTTGATCCCGAAGGGGTAGACAGAGGAGTGTACTATACTCCCACGTTTCACCAGTTACGTTTAAGTTCCATGGAATAGGTGGTGAGCATATTGCCATACACCGGGCACAATTCCAGAATCACTACTAGAAATTCTAAATTAGAAAAATCCAATAGCACCCAACCTGGGATTTGCACCCAGGACCTCCGGATCGGCAGTCGCGCTTGCAACCGCTCGACCAACCAGGCAGTCAATTGTGTGTGTATTTATTAGTGTATTTATTAAAGTTTTAAAGTTATATTAGTTAGTTTAGTTTAAAGTTTTAAAGTTATATTAGTATTAAAGACATATTAGTATTAAAGTGACTTCTTTACTGTCAAGCATTGGCCACACTGTTGTCGCAATGTACATAGGCGACTGTGACCTATTTCCATCAGATAGCCTGTCTGTCTGTATGCGAGGCTAAGTACATAAAAAATAAGTTGTATGCATGTTAAAAAACCTTTTATTATTGAATGGTTTAGTCGGGGTATTACTAAGTCACATTATTTTTGCGAATGTTTAGAATTAGAAACACAGCAATGATAGAGTTACACTTTTAAGCGAAGTTTAACCAGTCAAGGGTTCATTATACCTACATAATAACCTTTGATAGAAGTCAATCTATGTTTTTTACATGTAACTATAAATATATACATGAACATGTTTATTTTTATCTAGGCCTATGTCCAGGAGCTACGCTACTTATAGCCTATTTATAGCTTGATATAATTTTTTTCAATTTGTATACATTTTGAGATTGGATCAATCAATTTGTGCAATGTAGAACGTAACAATTTTAACGATCATCTCCATCAACAAATATATCGTTCCAGTGTCGACACGGGTTTCATCTCATTATGATTAGAGCTCATTGTTCCACGCTGGCTATTGGCGGGTTGGATGGTACCAATTAATACTTACACATATTGTCGAGTTCGGTCACACTGCTTTTGCTCGACTTTTTTTCTTTGTGTATTCTGATGTAATTAAAAGTGAATCTAAACGTAATTCATTCAATTCGTGAAATAAAATGATACAAGACGTAATAATATTCAAAAGGATATTTCTATTCATTAAAGGAAATTATACAAAAACTAATACGATTCAAAAGTTAATTCAATTCGTGAAGTAAAATGATACGAGTTCTAATACGATTCAAAATTTAATTCATTTTGTGAATTAAAATGATACAAGTAATAATATGATTCAAAAGGATATTCTTTTCATTAAATGAAATGATACAAGCACTAATGTGATTCAAAAGGCAATTCTAGTCGTGATACGCTACCGGTGTGATCTCTTATGATTTCCCAGGCGGAATTACACACATCGAGCAACAGGCGAGTCGAATCAACTCATAATTCACTCCGGTCTCGCAGCGTGGAAATTAGCTTCTGTGTTAATGATGTATATTAATACAATATTTATATTGCAATATACGTTTCATTGAGTATTCATGTAGACCTACTCAATTATACATTTTCTTTTGTGAGGACATATACAAATTGTGCTTTTGGGTAAAAGCTTTAGGTGCCTTTGAGGTCAAAGAAAAATTATATTTTTACGTATTTTTCTCTGCCCACCTCCTAAGGAATCTATGTAACTGGGAAGTTATGTATATTTCTACATGAATACTTGAATATTACGTTTCGAATATTACGTAATATACATGAAACGAAATTAAATTATTTGTTCTACTCCACAAATTATATTTTCCACACCGAGGTCAATAAATTAATCGATTTGTTTCATGTTACATTGGCTATCGTAACATTTATGTATGTAACTGCTTCAAAAACGGCCATTATCTGGATACAATGTAAATAACTCGATAACGTTAGCTTTTTAGAAATATAATAATAACAATAATTTTTATGAGAGGATACCCGAGTAAAGTAGTGTAATGACAAAAAGGGCTGATAATAATGAAGAGACGATGAATAACTCCTGTCAATCTGATGTACGTCTCACATTATAGGTAAAAATAATTTTCTCTTCCAAACAAACGAAGACTGAATATGTTGGCGCGAAAAAATTTGCAGAGTAACCGAAATAACAACGAAATGGGCAAAGATGCACATGAATTTTGCTGAATAAAAGTAATTTACGTAATTAAATAAAAGTAATTAAATAAAACTCAGTAGTGGAAGTGTATTACACTCCTCTGCCTACCTTTTTGGGAACTACAGGCGGGAACTTTTCTTTGACTAAAATTCATTCAACTACTCTCTGTTAAACGGTAGTTGCTTCGGTATTAAATCCTTTGATTGGTTTGTTGGTGTTGTGCTATCTGACCAATACTGCTGAACCCAAAGGTTTTGGGTCCGGGCTTCCTCCCAGCTCAAATATTTATGTAACGAAGCCGACTGTTTGTTTAGTATTTGAATAAATTTGTCTATATAAATATTCGTTTTCAAGGTTACATAGCAAGGTGTCTGCCTAGTTTAAGATTAGGTGGCCATGTAATAATAATGTCTTGCGACATCTTCACACAGAGTCATTTGAACCTAGAGTAAGGGTCAAGGTAGC
>DWEE01002796.1:0-11158 GCA_018245755.1 Parelbella macleannani
CTTCATGACGCTAATTACAATTCTTAAATACCAAAGTTATTAATTTTACGTAAAATACTTTACTAGCTGTAATATTTTGTAATTTTCTTACTATAAAAGTAATAAATAAATACAGTGTTTCTTACAATTAGAAAAGTTACAGTGAAATACCTAAATAACTGATTTCGAATATATTATGTATGTACGTACATACCTAATTAAAATGTAGGTATAATCCGCCAGCCTCCTACGTGATTCACCACCACGTGATAGCTGAAGAGTGGACTGCTACATGTACTAAAATATACACATTATAATCATGATCAACCCTTTCATCGTACCAGTAATGGAACCGGGTCTCTTCTCAGAATAAGAAAAATCTGCCATGCTAGCCGAGTGCCGGTTAACAAATTTAAATTGCTATCTAGAACGTAATAGAAACCTCCAAGAAGTTTGGGTGTTCTAAGGATAATTCCTATACCCTTATAGAAAGTGTTATTTAAGTTTGAAATTGCTCTAGGAATAAATACAGGAGCCCAGGAATGAGAGATTGAATTTTAATCCGCTTGGCGACGTATCGGAAATATATAGGAATACAGGAATAGGCTAGGTATCGAAAAAAAAATTGTTCACATTTCGTAAATACAATTCTATCGATATCAATCATGTCACGCTAGGGCCACCTGTCGATACATCTTCATCGTTGGCTAGACGTTCACTAATCTCCTAATCCAGAACATTCCCGTGTACTGCTTAAGCTGTAATAAGGTTTGATTGTATTAGACTGTTTGTCCAAATCCATCTTGGGATTTGTGGGTGTCACAGATAGATGAGACGCCAACGCGGTTTGCATGTTAGCTTTATACAATAATGTCTCCCTCTAAGATCACAAATAGCGTCTACGGGCTAAGCTGTAATATCTTTTTCAGAAATCGCTTCAGTTTTTTGCTCCTTACTGCTGACATTCCATGGATTTACAATTGAGCAAGACCAGTTAAAAAAGTTACCATATTGTTGAAATACCAATTATTTAGGTACTGACAGTTAAATATTCGATATATTTAAGTTTTTATTAAGAAACTTGTATATATAGATGAATAGATGATAAATAATAATGTAATATGTATGTCATGTATTGTGTAACTAAACATATACTACCCATACATTTTATGTAAAACTGTTTTCGACACCCACGAAATTATTGAACATCAAAAAAGCATCAGAATGTGAAAGTTCGACAAAATTTCACAATTTTCTCTTTACATAGATTTATCTAGATTAGATACGACCTGAAATACCGCCATTTCTGGATGTTAGCGCGAGTGTGATAAATGACGATATCTAAAGAGTTGTCGAACTATTCCCGTAGGCTGCGGCACGACGTATTTGGGCGCATCAATCATTTCCGACAAATTCGAGACAAGTTGCCGCGTGTGGGATATTCTCAATGTTCCACGATTTCTCATATAAGTATGACTTGCTAGATTAAATTATGTGCTTGCTAGATTTAATTATATCCTTATATCTTAATGTCAGGATCCCATTCTCTCGAGGCATCCTTTATCTTTATATATAGCAGCTCATACAGCGATTGTTACTCGCGCAGCGTCCACGATGAAATCCAGGAGGGAGATATTAATTTCTTAAGTTGGACGATGGAGGGCAATTAAAACTTTAGGACAGAAATGTGGAACGGATAAAGTTGCGAGTCTTGATTCTTTTCTATTTAATTTTATCTTCAGATGGACACCGTTTAATCTTCCGTAACTTGAGAGTTGGCAAACACTGCAATTAATAATTAAAATGACTGTCACATGAACAACAATACTGGCGACTTATCATAGATATAATAAGTTGGATTAAACAAATAAGTATCTTAGTTGAATTTCTGGCTAAAAGTAGCGACACCATTAAAGAAAATGAATATACAAGAAGTATACATTCATTCAAGTGAGTTATAAGTGTAATAATAAATAATAATAAAGATTGTTATTATTATTATTATTAATCAGATGTTTGACGGGATCGTTTTAATGCTCTGGAGGGCGTTATAATTTATGTTGGAAATTTAACCTTTTGATTTCCAATCAGCATCGTCACTAGCTATTGACTTAAGGTCAAGTAGGTATTTCCGATTTTAAACGCGTTAGATCTAAATCTTTATTGTCTATCCCTCTGTAAATTCCAACAAACGAGTATAAAATATTGTGATTTAGGCTAATTTTCCAAGTACTAATACTAAACAAATCATAAATGCTTACCCGCTACAAATGTATCATTACTTATTATTAGACATCTATAACACCTAACGAATCGTAGTACAAACTTTTACGAGTATTTTTTCTGATAAGTACAAAATACAGCCTTATTACGTAAAACGCTATGACGGGGTCAATGTTTTCTTCTTGTAGTTATTTAGCTTAAAAAAATTGTTTTAAAAAACCATTACCAACTGTTAATGTATTTTCTGGTGGTGATATATATATACAATATATTTTATAAACGATCAAGTCCACTTCTGAGAAGCTCGGAATAACACGCGACGACCTATTTCCCGCTCTCGGCTGGCCGCGATTTAATTAGAAATGTCAATTAATCTTGTACTCTATATTGAAATACGAGATATTACACTTGGCACATATTTATGTTAGAACTTACGTATTACCTACTGGTATGGTATGAAATGAAGGAATGGTAAGAAGTTAGTATTTAGATGAATTATGTTCAAGGAATAACAAAATAATAAAAAAATCTGACGTGACGATATAATAATAATAATAAATTAAAACTGTTTCCAAACTACTTAAAATTCGATTTAAGCTCCAAATATTGTATCATTTACATTTTACAATTAGTTGCTCTCTGTATTACGGTTATCACAAACCTCTGAAAAACAATACTTCTGTGTAATTTCAAACGTTTTCCACTGAGAATGAAAATTTTGATAAAAGCGAGCAGTATAAATAAGATAAATAAATCCCATTGACGAGGACGCTCGCTCCGCACATTATCTGAATAGGTCGCACGCGGGAATTAACGAAGCGATCAAATTAAATACGATTTAATCATATATCGTTGTTGTCCACTCGTTTAATATAATCGTCACGTTAGACGACTTGTCGTTCAGTAATTAATAACATTGGCTACCTTTGATATATTAGGTACATTATTAGTACAATTAACTCATTGAACGCGACTAATCACATGTGCTGGCTATGCTCTGTGCATCCGTGTCATAATAAATACGGCCATTTTAATCAAACTGTGGACTAACGACTGTGGTTGTTTAATTGTATTATTATTCTTATATATCATCATCATCGTCATCATAAGCCATTTTTATCGTTTTACTTTTGTACATTGACCAAGTACTATTTATTATTGACTGGCACGTTGGTCCAGTAGCAAGTTATCAGGAATACTTGGTTTCGAGTTCAATTCGGCACAAATATTTCCCAAGTGGGCTCATATTGTTGTTCGGTGTGGTGTGGAAATTATAACATGAGTATGTATTTAAAATTTCATGTAAATTATGTATCATATATATGTAATATTATCAGCTGTCTCGTTCTCATCACACAGGCTTTGCTTAGTTCAGAATAAGATTGCTGTGTGTGAATTGTTCTAAGGTGTTACTGTCATTAATCATTTTTTTTTGCAAATATTAATATTTACAAATAATTTTGTTTTCATAATTGATTAATAATTTTCTGTAATCTAATACACTCAATATTGCCATACATTTTCTATTAGAAAGAGCAATTTCCAGAAGTGGACAAGAATTGGCCGACAATGATGATGAGGATGATTAAAAATTGAGGAAAATTTAACCTTTATTTTATATAATTGAATAGTTTTATGTAACATTACGTTGAAATACACTACGTAAATCTGTTTTAGATATCTGCTTAGATTATAACTAAGTCGGATACAAATTCATTTACTGTGAACTCAAATTTGCAATAAACGAATTTGTCTTTTAATTTAGTTGTTTTGTTTTGTTGGTACCTTCGTTGCTGCATATGTACACATGTATTTCTTATTAAAATAGTAATAAGGCTAGGTATTTGATCGTAGATAATGATTAACCTTATTGTCTTCATTATTTTTAAATACTACTTAGTATATATATAATATCCTGATAATAATATGTCTTATTAGTAATGACTATGTTCTGAACTATTAGGCTACTGGTACAGAAGTCAGTCGTCTGCTATTTATTATGTCCAACAGAGAAATAATAAAACGGTGAATGAAATTAATGTTCATTTTAAGACGTATGTTTATGAGATTATCATAATTTCTGAATATTTAAAATACTGAAGCACAATAAAATTACGTTGGAAACAAAAGTAAATCACACTTTTCGTTTACACAAACTGTGTTAACGTATGTTTAATCACAACTAAGTATCTTAGTAAAATATTAACCGGTCAGTATCCTTAATTGGACTAGTGCGGTGCGCGGAACGTTTCCACCGCGCAGCACATATAAAGTTTTATAGTCTATAAATTCCCATTAGCAACGGTCACTATGACTATAACTCTTGGAGGGCTGTTGCGGACTTTATACAGTCATTATTGGTTTAGAATAGGGTTACCAGGTTGCGTTCTCTTCCCGTTTATTATGGAAAACAAAATTACCTATATGCAATATGTTGCCAACATTGAGTTAGTACTACAACGTGGCCTCGGAAATTCTGAGTAAAGGATTCAATAGCGTTTGATTCAAGTGCGAATGATGAAGCTATGGGCTACTTAAAGTTCTGTTTACCGAAATGCAAACAGCAGGAAAACCATATTGAAATAAGTCACAGCTGCTTTGCTATTGCTACTTTACTGGCTTCAAACTAAAATGAGTTATGTGACTAATGCAAAGCGCTAACTGCTATAGCTATTTAATGACATAATGCTGGCTTGAAACCATATCCTAAAAAAAATTTTAGCCACCTGCACACGGTGCACCCTGCTGTAACCGACGGGGTTCTGACGACCGACCGATGGCGGGACAACCATTCGAAAGCTAGCTAGATAAAATGACAAAGGTAATAACCGGCAGCACTGTTGTTGCAAAATCTCTGGCACTGCGATCACCAATTCGACTGCCTAGCGTGGTGATTAGGGCATAAAACTCCATGCGTAGTGTTACAAAAAAACGGCACCCAGTTCCCGGCAGCTCTGCTATTCCTGGGAAGGGTAGTGGTTATGGTCATGGAAGGGCGGAGGGGCAAACGATCAAGCTCGGTAAAACAAGCTCGATCGAGAAATCGATAGGCGTATTCAGTTAGTAGTCTAACATTAGCAGCATTTCGAAAGTTTCGTCAAGTTTTCTTGTCCCGTTTTAGTTGTTGAAACGTGGTCCCTGACATTGGGAATAGTCCACAAGCTAAAGGTAGCTCAACGTGCTATGGAACAAGCCTTGTTCGGTGTTTCTCTGCGGGATAAGTTCCGAAACGAGATAACCGGCAGAGAGTTATAATAACCGACATTGCTCAAAGAATTAGTAGGTTGAAGTTGCAGTGGGCTAGTCACATACATATGTCGTAGAACCGATGGCCGTTGGGACAGACGTGTACTAGAATTCATACCAAGAAATGCCGGGCGTACTACGGAGTGTTCTCTGACCGGAGCGATAAATAATCTTAAGAACAAGGGTGGTAGCAGCTGAATGAGATCTACGGAGGATCTAGTGTTATGGCATAACTTTAGACAGACCTATGACCAGCAGTGAAACGGAAGAGACTGACATGACGATGTTGATAATGATGAATCTGCGTCTTTACATCTTTAATATTAAGTTTAATGTAGAAATATTACTCGTCCGACATATCCAAATGAGCTTGGCGATCCTTTTCGGGGCGATAACACTATGAAAATAAACGATATATTTTGCGACACGGCTTTCAGCAATCCCGGGGGCCGACGGCACTCAAGTGTTGAATTTTGTAGCTTTTTATTATCACTAACAAAGATTCTAATAGATAGACACCAAGCACTTTTAGTTACTGGATTTTTAACAGAGTAATTAAAAAATGGTAACAATCTGAACGTTTTAGGTTTGCATGTTAGTATGGTTGTGTGTCATCATAACTGCTAAATCGAATCAAGTGATCATCACCCAAGCCAAATACTTGTGGGACTACCACAAATAGTGCTTTTGCGTACAGGTATATCTACAGAAAAACAAAAAATATCTTATGAGTTTGTGAGGTCTCTAATTATCAAATCATTTTCGACGATGACTCGTATCCAGACTCAAGCGTGATGTAATAATTGATCATTCAAATAATTACCTGGCCGGGAGTAGAATCCGTAATACTATCAGAATACCTACCCAGTAACAGCTGTATCCAATAACTTGAACGAATAACGGCTATGAATTTTATTCTCGGTTACTTTACATTTTGTTAATTTCCATATAATTTTCGCTAAACCACTAAACACCAAACCTAACATATACATCTTAAAAGTAATTTTGAATCGAAATTGCTGAAGTTGTGGCCCTTAAGGCGGTTAATGAGTGATGGAGAAAGAATTTATGGGAGAGATTACACTGGGATCCACCCCATATGATGGGGCTTTGTGCAGATAAGGCTATGAGAACAAAGCCGTAAAACAAAAGAAGCATTTATATCATTGTGAACCGACGTTCCTACTTATACAATAATATCTCAACTTCTACACTAAATGCTCTGCATATTAGAAGATCTTTAATGAAATGCGTCGTTTTAGTCATATACATATATAATCATCATCATCATCATCATCATCAGTCTATGTCAGGCCACTGCTGGACATGGACTTCTGGCAATGACCGCCACCGCGCTCTGTCCACCCATTAACCCACCACCTATTGATCCATTTATATCACACATATTAACAAATGAAAATGTTGTGGAGATGGAGACTGGGCTGATGTGCAGATGGAGAACAATCTATCTTGACTAAATGGATCACACATTGGCCGACGTGGGAGTCAAAAGTTCCCGAGACCAGCGCACGTGTAGGCAGACACTGATTTATGAAGAAGAAACATGTCAGGTAAGATCTGTAGAATAGAGATATGTGGAACTCCGTTCTTTCCGTCTGCCCCGCAAGAAACCTAGCGTTATAATATCATGTCGTCGGAAATCACCTTGAGATTATTTCATGTCTCTAGCACCAAGCAATTTGCGTTCAGTATCCAATAAACAGTTTCTGTTGAATTTCAAAGGCAATTTTACCCAAAACAGAATTTTGGCTAATTTTAATACATTAATATGTATGATTACTTATCGAGGAATATTCTATTCTACTAAAGCCTACAGCTTTTATGGAAGGAAGTTGGTTACAATCGATGCTTAAGCTTCAAGTTAGGCATATATCAAAAACTTGGCGACGTCTCAGTTCAGTTCCAATTCGAATACTGCGTTAGAAGAACTTTTCTCTAGGCTTTTTAGGTACAGGGAAAAGCGATACATATATGTCAATAAAAGTCAGAATGTAACTTCAAAATATATTTTTTTTATCGGAACCTTTCGAGGTTACTTGTATATTACCAAGGGGTTTACCCTTTTAATGAAATTGTCTGTCTATGTACCTCCCTGTTTCTTTGTCAAAACTAACCTGACAAATAGCCAAACCGATTACGGTAGCAATCCAATGGATTTGCCATCTTAATCGGTTTGGCTATCTGTCAGGTTAGTATTTTGATGCTGACCAAACAGCACACTTTTCATTAAAATTTAAGTTAATTTATACGTAACATCCACGCTTAATATTAAACAAAATCCATCGTTTACTTTTACTTAACTAATAATTATGCAAGTGACTCAACCGAGCCCATCTCGATATCTGTGTTCGAAACCCGAACACATGTATAGGATAAATATTATTATATCATCACGCCAGGTCCTTTACTTGGTAGTCAGGAAGCATCGAGTGTCAAATAAGTCTGTCATTATAAACCTGACGTTCTTCATACACACACTAAATTTAGTAGGTACATCAAGTGTCTAGTATTCTTTGCCACCTAGTGTCTAATATATTTTTTTATATGTATCAAAATTTTGGGAATAAAATAAGACTAAACAGATAACAGTGACTATCACAATCAACTAGACGTGTGCATGTGTAGGACAATAGAGCTTAATTTATGGGCGAGGGAACCGCAAACCACTGTGGTGTAAGGCTGAACTACGACTGAATCTAAATTAGCGTATATTCCTACTATTACGCAGCCGTTAGAGGTGTAACTTAAATCGTGATAACAGATCATCCATACGGATCAAAGTTCACGAAAATGACCTGTGTATGTACGAGTGTACAAAACTATGCCTCGTTTTGTACAAATACACAAAATTATGCACTGCCTCGTTGATCAATTTTGTTGCGTGACTACCGATCGAGAGGTCTTGAGTTCGATTCAGAAGTCGGATATTATTGAATTTGTCTGTCTTGAAATTTTTCTCTCTCTTTCTAGTACTGGCTCGGAGTCTGTATCTGAGGTCGGTGTATGGCAATAGACTGTTCCATTGTGGGACGCAAATCTAACTAGTGAAACGTGCGAGTGTACTACACTCCTCTGCCTACCTCTTCGGGGATGACAAGGGTGATTTTATAATTAGACAACTTTTATCGATATTAACATCGTGATCCACTTCTGCTTTATATATTTACTTTTAGAACTGGTGAAACGTGGGAGTGTACTACACTCGTCTGCCTACCTCTTCGGGGATTATAAGGGTGATTTTATAATTACACAACTTTTATCGATATTAACATCGTGGTCCAGTTCTGCTTTATATATTTACTTGTACAACGCCTACTAAATACTATTTTAAATCATACCCACCCTAAAAATAAAAAAACATGCGATATTTTGTATCGCGCCTGTAATTTCGGTGGCTTCCAACAAGACATGGTATAAGTTTTGTTTGCATTGCAATCAAGCAACCTTAACTGGTGGAATGTGCATTATTACATGCATTATTCCCACGAGTCGACGCGTCCCATAACTGTTTGCGTATACATAGTTTAATTTTCGAAGCAGTGAACTCCGCATATAGCAATCTAGTTAACACGCATGACAATAGCGTGTGATTTGCGAGCGGACAGCCGCAGACCGCGCCCGATTCAGCACAATACCGCCCCGGTATATCCCGACTCGGCTAGAATTAAAACAGTATAGCTAGACTTACATATCTTTTAACCAATTCGTCCCTTTATTTGCATTTTGAATAGTTGCTTAAATTGTACGAGAATACGTGTTTTTTTTAGTTGCCGATTTAATACATAGGTATTCATTTTGCTTTACCATGTACTGTTGGAAATCGGCTCGCCGCTCACCGTTCCTATTTCATGGGATGTATGTACATATAATGTTACTGATGGAAAAGTAGGAGTTCTATACTTCTCAGACTGTAAGTTTCGAAAGATCCGTGATGTTATGTTAAATACGTGTCGGCTTAATTCAGGTATGTTTTTTCGTCATAGAGCGACTAGTTTCAGTCGTATCTGAGGTTCTGGCAATCGCAGTAAAGTCGCCGCAGACATATTTATTATGATAAGATCAAAGCCAGACAAATATGTTGCTATTTAATGAATTCATCAATATGATAATAAAAACGGGTAACAATCATCTAGTTAACTGTGGTGTACACGGAATGTTGGTAAAATAGATCGGAGTAGTAAAAGAAATAAGTGTGTGATTGTATATAACGCGTTACACACAATATTCACAATTTGCCGCGATAATCAAGTTAACACGTAACAATACAATGTGATTTGTTAGTGGGTTGACCGCAGACCGCACATAGCGCGCCCATTGTGGCGCAACACTGAACTGTAGCGGGGCGTAAATTAGACACGAGTGTGATGGAACCTCGCGGTCTCAACTTCGGAGACAGATTACACTTGCTACAAATCAATTTATTATATCTTGTAACACTGACGGCGAGGCGACGCGCTCCGACTTACGTAGCACTAGACGTCACCGCCTTTATTAATGAGTTGTTGTAAGTTCGTTAATATGAAGCTCAGTAATTACCGTACAATATTTCATTCCATTAACTAATATAATAATTGGCCCGAAAAACAATTCTAAGTGATTTGCAACATTTGTTGTCTATGCGCCCTCACGCCTATAGATACAAGGACCGCACACTTGCGGTCACAAGCATTCAAACGCTCACACACACGTTAGATTAAGTTGTGAATAAGATGTATGGGAAATTTTGGAAATCAAGTAGAATCACTTAATCTCTGCTAATCCATATGGGAATCAGCCGTGACATTATGTATATATGTGTCCTGAAGATGAAACATTCATAAATACAACACAAGTATCTTTCAGCATACACATTAGTTGGGCTCGAAATACATATAGACTCGCACCGTTTATTAAGTGTTTTTATTTCTGGGTACATGTGTACAATTGTTTTCGTTATTATTATTCCCCAGAGTATTTATTTGTACGAGTGATTTCAACTAAAGCAGTCCAAGTTTTTTGACGTGAAGTTTAAACTGGCAGATAGACAATATTACTTTCATTATTACTTTTCCATTTATGAAATTGGTATGAACATTGATCTCGCAAAACACAAATTATATATACATGTACCTATGTGCTATAATTATATAATGAATTTAATTTAAAAAAGGCCGGGTCATAAGTTCGAAACAGGCGAAAATCCTTAATCTCTGTCTGAATATATAGAATGTAATTAGTATTAGCTATAAATTACGTAAATTGAAAAAACACTAGGAAAATACAAATAACTACGACTAATACAGTTTTATAAAATCAACTATTTTGTACTATCATACACTTTTAATAAACTTATGTTCAACATCGCCGTCCTAACTACACTATTGGGAATTTCTAATTAATTCACAAAAGTAACAAACAATTCGTCCACTAAGGATTCAATTTCACCAATTGGTAAATGGTGAGTTTTGGTAAATAGCAATATTTTATACATCGACTAAGTAAAAGTTGGTGTTACTAACGTGGAATATGTTAATGATCATGAAAATAATAATGATCATGAAAATTAAACCCTAGCTCAATTTTGTAAATCAACCAACAAATTTCGATGTTATCGCGATCGACAACAAAACCTTGAGGCATGGTGTTAATTATAATGATGATGAAAATTAAATTCATGATCAAATTTATTCATCACCAAACAAGACCTTTG
>DWEE01002797.1:0-11158 GCA_018245755.1 Parelbella macleannani
CTGGTGAAACATGGGGGTGTTCTACACTCCTCAGCCTACCCCTTCGGGGATTACAGGCGTAATATTATGTTTACGTAATTATAAACAACCAAAGCATTTACTTGTCTGATCTTAATATTAGCCTTTATTTATGACTATTAATTATACCCTTGTAATTCGACCACATAAAATATTGTTCCGGTTTTAATAATGAAGAATTCACCTTAAAAATATGTAGGTATAATTACGTCCTTGTAAGGGTAAAACAGAATTCGTTTAGAATTGTTTTCGTGTAAACGTTTTTTTTATTTAATCGTAATTAAAACGGTTATGTATTTATACATATAGCCATGTTAGTTGAATAGATGTATATTTTTAAGGTAGCAAGTATGCTTACTATAAAAAATTAAAAGCATTGATACAGAGTACCTACATAATGTCACTAATGATTCTACTAAGCCTGAAAAATCTGAAGTTGTTTAATTTTCTAAACTTGCCTGTTAAGATATTTATTGTGGAAATGAAATTTTATTCTCAATATCCTTCAGCAAACACAAACATATCACACACCGACCGAGCGAGAAACAAACATCCGAAAATACACTTTGTTTTCAACCATCGCATTCCGTTCCCGTTGAAAATCCGACATATTGCGATATTGGAAATTTCCACCCGCAAAACGCGAACAATATTTTGGTAAAATATGTTCCACGGAATCCTCGTGTCTTGAAAGATAAAAATGTCCAAAGGTTTAGTGGCTGAAAGCGCGAGTGCTGATCGAGAGGTCCTGGGTTCGAGCCAACACGATTCATGTAATTCCTTGTAGTGGCTCGGGGTCTTGGTTTTTGCCCGTTGTATAGTCTTAGATGTAGACGTAACTGGTGAAATGTGGGAAAATATTACATCCCTCTGCGTACGTCTCCGCGGATTTGAGATGTAATATTACTTTATTTGTATATTTGCTTTTGTACCACACAGTTTTAGTCTTTTCCAAACATTACCTTGTAATGGTTAACTGAACGGTTCAATGAATTTTGTTAATGACTACATCGTTCTTCAATTTAAATAGCTTACTAGCAATATTTCACCAAATTAAATTCGTGATTTTTTTTCAAAGGATATGCTTTATCCAATGATCCATGCGCTGAGCTATTTGTCACTACTCAAATTATTTAGTTGAAAGCAATGAAGCAAAATATAAATTAGGCCAAACTATAATTGAAATTATTCCCGCGTGTTTCGTTGATTTCCTTCCTCTTTCGCTATTACAACAGTAGGTAAATGCCAACATTAATAGTAACTACCGAATAGCGTTCTTCACTCGACTCCAATAACGAAAAACAAAATTTCAAGTTGACCGAAAAAAGAAGTCGAAGGAACGACCCGAACATGCTTTTTGTAAACGTCAAAATCGAAACCGCCTTTACGCAAATTCGAGCTATTCATAGAGATACGGTTATTTTGCCGTAAATAAATCTCGGCGGCGATATAAACAATGAAGCTTCGCACACATTCGGCGAGCATGAAAAAGTATCTAATCGAGGTTACGCGGTTCCTTCCATTATAATTTCAGAGTCAGGGTGAGCCGAATTGGGTCGAATTCAGGGATGATACGCAACCGGTGTTCCGTGATGTGGGTGCTAACAGGGGAGGAAACGGCTATAGAAATGATGAGTGGACTGCGTGCGAGATGGTATAAATAAGAAAAGAGTGGATGTCGAGAGGACGTAAGGAGGAATGAAAGGGAAAATTCCTTTCACGAGAACATCAACAGGAACGACGTTAATGTAAACTGATGTTTGCAATTAAAATTGCAAATTCAACAGCAACATGGACGAAATAAGGTTTTGCCGAGAATGGCATGGTGTATATATATATATGATATTGATGAGAGTACTGTAATAGGAATTATGAGAATTCCACATAAAATACTCAAACTTGTTATGTTATGAATGTTCTGTACATTTTTCAGAGAACATGATGCCACAAGTAAACTTGTTACTTAACAATAATGATATTTACACTAATATACATATGTTATAGAATTTCGGCTTGCTGACAACCCTAACCCCTATTGTATTAATACTTATCGAATTTTGCCGGCGGCCGATAAGTGAAATGTGTAGTAGCCGTAAAATTGTTGTAATATCCTCTTGGTGTAATGTACAAGCCGTTCGCTTATGCATTGACCTAAATCCTAATATCCTTATGAGTCGAAAATTGTGCACCGCCAATTTACCACTTACCAGCCTTTCCCCAGGTCTCATGCTACAACCCCCATCAACCCCAATCGATGATTCTGAACTTCTTTTGTAGAACGCTGTCCAAACAGAAACAAGAGATATTTGATAACAAAAAAGTAATAATTTGGATGAAAAGTAATAGAAAATCCTTTCTTGTCGTAACAAAATGGGCGTCATTGATACACTCAATTTTTTTAATTATTACAATTGTTGATGTGATTTGTAAAATTTTTTTGGATGAATTCAAGGGACAATTAGGTATGTGTTTGTTATATTTCAGCTTTTTGAGCACGCTCTAACGGTATAAAGCGTAAATTGGCAGCGAATGATACATAAAAAACGAACGCTAATAAATATATCCACAAATTTGAATAGGGTCAGACGCATACATGAACAATTCGATACAGAAATAGGTACGTCATGTACTGTCAATGGTCCATTCACTCCGGACCGCGTATTGGCGATCCATCTAAATTACGTCAGCATTCCGCAACACCAATATATTGCGTGGATGTTACTCAACCATAGGTCAGGATTTACGTATTCAACATCTGAAAGCTATTTAAAGCATTGTATTGTATGTGCAGGAAGTTGCTTAATCACAATTGGAGAGCGATGAAAGTCAGTTAAGTTGCCAAATGTTAGTCATCGTTGATGCATTCAATACCGTCCTTCATGAATGTTTATCATTAACAGGTTTATTGGTAGCGAGTCTCCTCGCAGTAAGATAAGGTTAAGACATAGTCTGCCACGCTATCCCAGTGCAAATTGGAGGCGTTTATACGGCTTAGAGAACATTTTAAAATAAATATGGAGGTCTTATGTGCGCAGAATTCCATCCGGTATTTTCTTCATCCTTAAAACGAGTCATATTTAATTCTAAAAAGCTACATAACTTTGTAAACTTTGAAGTTCCTGCCAGAGTTTAAAGTCGCAAATCCCTCGGAGATTCAGATAGAATTCTAAACCACTGGGCTGCCACTGCTCCTTCATGGCTATCTACACTACAGTTCCGTTCTCTCACTCCTATAAAAACAAGAATAGTTAATTCTGAATCGAAATTCAGTCGTTCTTATGCAAATAGACTAAACAAAATGTACTCCCTTGAGTAATTACCACGAAATTAATCTAGCGAAGTTTGACGTTTGTGACCTAACGACAACAACTACGAGCGATTTCTCGACGTGACTTTCGCAGCACGGGAATTTGCCACTAGAGACCAATCATCAAAAGGCCGTCGTTGTAGTTTTGTAACTACGAGTTTTCCACATTACTTAATTAATGTTTGTTGAGCGACAAAATCAGTTCAAGAATCTTTACATGTAAATATTGTAACTGACAATGCATTCCGGTCAGATTTTAAATTACGTTCTTCTGAAACGATAGCAATTTAAAAAACAAATCAAAATATTTCAAAGATGCTTAAAATATTTGTTATAAGATATAATCAATCAGAAAATTCCGTAATGTTTGCCAGAAAATTGCGTATAAATTAAATGTAATTTCTTAATCGAAGCTTGAACAATAATATTCTCATTGAAGTTCTTGTATCTGTTTCCTATTGTTGTGAATGCCCTGGGTTGGCTAGTAAAGAAAGTCACTAGGCATTAAATCTGCCCTTTCTTATTTAGCTCTTGTGTTAAACTATGAAGAAAAATGTACGTTTACAATCAAAAGCAGAGAAGATATTACAAATAAATGAAAACATGCTATAACTTACTTTACGTTATGCTATTTAGAATATTAAAGTACATTTTAATCTATGGTTTTTAAACTTCTGCTGTTCCAATATATATCTTATTACAATCTTCCTTTTTTCAATTACTTTCGGCTTTGCGGTATTAGTTCGAATCTTGTTAAAATTCTTGGAGCGGAATTATTTTGGAGTAAATATCGTTAGACTTCGAGGCTTACGTTCCCGCTACGAGTTTCCTTCAAAATATTTACTCCTCGCTCTTTAGGATTTTCCCTTCGGGGATGTTCCCTAGCAGACAGGAAAAAATATACCCTCGCAATCATTGGTTGAATTATGAGCTCCAAAAACCGAAGAACCAGGTCAATAGGTGCTTAGAAACGCCCTGATTTATTGCTCGACCGTAAGGCCTTCTGGCTATATTCCTTTCCGAATGATTTTCTCGATAGTTATTGCTCATGGGTGTATGATCTATTAGTACCCGACTTATATACTACTAGAGGCAGCGATTCCACTTTTTTGCGTTTGACGTAAAATATTATCTAAAAATATTATCAACTACGCAGTTTGAGGGCCAAAAAAGATGTAGTTTTACTTTCACAAAGAATTCTAAGGTTTTATTACGGGTCATGATATTTGCCGAAAACGCTTAATCTTTAAGTCGTCATTTTATTCCTGCCCTGGGCGATCCCTTGTGCTAGAAATATTTTTCATTAAAGAAGATTTATAAATCATATCTTTTCAAATCTCAGAGGCCATGAGAGTGTATTTGAAGTACTTTTCAGTTTTCTATTAAATTCCTTATACAAGTAATAAAAGCAACAGTATTTTAATAAATTTACAATTATTGACAATATATTAATTTTTAACAGTTTCTCTAGAAAACTGTACATATATTAGTTTACAGGCACCGTTGCGGACAGAACGATATTTCTTTTGTCCTTGATTTGATCGATTTTTCCAAAGTGTAAATTCAGAAAACCGAATTAGGTCTCATATTTTACGAGGTTTATATCGTGTCTTTTGTTCGGCACAAGAAAATCAACCTCGCTCCAATTCCACGCCATGAACGGCATTGTCTATTGCCGATTAGTTTTCAATGTTGAAAATCGATTTCTCCTCTGTGGCCTGGATTATGAGGTAATGCTGTTTCGTTATCTTTTTTAATTAGAAATTTTAAACACTGTTATTAAAGACCATTATTTTCTTTTGGTTTATATTTAATGGTTCAACTTTATGGTTATTTCTTGCAGACCAATCCAAGAAAAAATAATAAGTAACACTACTAAGTCGTTGACTTATTTCATCTAGAATGCAATCCATCTGATTAGAGAAGGCTTTGGGAGACTGGAATTCATATTTTCATGATTTTGAAATTTAATATAAAGTCATACTAAACCAATTTAATCATGACCTCAAAACTAAATAGAATGACAAGTTGATATCTTCATTGATATCTCCATTTAATCAAAGAGGATAGATAAACATTTATTATTGAAGTCATTTTATATACATATTCTGCTCTGCTGGCACTGGTTATTACAAGTGCGATTATCCAGGCGAACATTTCCTCAGTAACGTTCAAAAACGCAAGCCAAAATTAACCTATTGACGTTCACTTCACAAGAACGCTGTAACCCATTTCCGCAACACGGCGTTGTACAACAACAAGCGCGAACCGATCGAAATAACGTCCAAAATGTGCAGAGGTAGTGCGAGCCGCTGAGTTATTTCAACTATTCCGAACCAGTGTTACTGGTGGCAACAGAAATGAGAATTTCCAAATTTTGTTACTGGACTTCTTTTTTTTTAAATACCGTCCTCAAAAATTTACTCGAATACCAAAATATTCCAACATCAGCGCCTTTAAAGCTGAGGATAAAAATTTCAAATGGATTATAACCCGAAATTACATAAAAGGCAGACGTACGATACTGAACGTTGAAACGAATCTGAATATTGTGTTCACTTCTGAAATTATTCATCGCATAAGTGGGTAGATACGAGCCGAGCCGTCCGCAACTTTTACTTCTTTTAGCGGAGAAAATGGCAGGCACATTCGACTTAACCCAGATAAACTTTAAAAGAACCGCATAGCAGCATGTTACTTAATTTGTTGTTGATTTTGTTTTGTTCACTTTTATTTCCACAACCTTCTGCAATTCATGGCAACACTACCCTTGGCCATTTGCCAAGCAGTGGCGGCGCGATAGTAGGCCAATGAGCGCTAAAGGAAGTAGTGATTAACAGTACTAAGTTTACAAATTTCAACCGCAAGCCCGAGGTTTCCTTTTTTTTTGTAGAAATAAACTCAAAGGTATTTCTTCATAGTGGTAAATTTCTTCGAAAATTTTACTAAATACACGCATATGAAGGCGAACCACGTTTACCATTCGTTTTATGAGAAGCATTAATAGTTCATACATGTGTCTGTAAAAAAGAAGTGTCCGGTTGTAATAAAATGTAGCAGTTGCAGTCTACATAAAGTCAATTTTATGATGAAGTACCATTTTTTCAACACCATGTTAAACATCCAAAAATGTTATGATCGCTGCGCCCTCATCATTGTAATCGTGATCAGGTACGAAATTTATAATAGACAGACTGTAATCGATAATCTAATATGTGTTCAAACCACCATGATATATTAAAAAGCTATTAATAACAAATATAATGAAGAATTCGGTGATGGCACCTTTCTTATGTTGTTTGGTCACTATAGCTATTGTTCGCCGTCGACACTGTTGAGTTTGTACGTTGCTCGAAGGATTATTCTTGGAACTTCATGTTCATTTGGAGTAAGCATGTAGTTTGTAAGAGATTTTCATTTTGAATGGTTTCTTAACTGATTGAATTCGTAAAAATTATTATATTCCTATTGAGATGTTCTGATATATGGTATAGAAAATATTCCGATAAAATTATTATATTAGCCATATTAAAATTACATCTTTAAACACATGAATCGGTAAATGCTGAAGATAAATCGCTATTTGCTATATTGTCTTCGCTTTGTAAATAATTCAATTGTAGAACAATTACGAGATTGCTTCCTACAAAATGCTTGGTTGAAGTCTATACGTGTTAATGAATTACTACATCATACGAGTTTCAACTGAAAAAGCAGGCAGAGTACAAAAGAAACCATATTATTATCTATTATAATATTTATAATATCCACTGGCGATCGAGACGTTCTGGATTCAAATCCCGCGTCGGATGCTATCAGATTTTTCTAATTTAGAATTTCTAATAGTGACTCGGAGTCTGCAATTGTGCCCGGTGAATAGCAATAGGCTCCCCACCTATTCCATGGGACTTAAACGTAACTGGTGAAACATGGGAGTGTACTACACTCCTCTGCCTACCCCTTCGGGGATAACAGGCGTGATCTTACGTATAAAATCGTACATTGAAAGATGAAAATAATACAAAATGTACGGCTTAAACATAATTTCCGAATCAATCCATATTCTCATTTAAAATGTCACCCAATCTCCGTCTATCACCCAATAACGAAACTAAGATTTGGAAGTCTCCGTTTAAAACTTCGTACCGCAGACCAAATCCGAGTAACAGCAGACCCGGCTGATAAGATTAATTGTTGTTTGTCGAAGTTGTTGTCGTTACAGTCGCAATAATTCCCTGGTCGTAGCGTATTCGGCCGAGTTGCTGCGCTCCCCGGGAGGGATTATCTGGGAAACTTTGTTTTGTCGTATCGTACTTGGTGTCTGTCTTGCTAATCTCGCTCATTTGCAACTTTCCAGAATTCAATACATTACGATATTTCTTCGTTTCAACCGTTCCTATGCTGTCCTATAATTTTCCATCCGATCGTCTCTACACGATTTCGAGTAAACCATAGCGATATATTATAGCAAAACGTTACAATAACGATCTTGCGATTAATTATTTTTTTGTTTATTTTTTGTTTCTTTAGGCAAGCTACATCTTTGGTTGCATCTCACTTTCCATCAGATGAGATTGCAGCCAAACGCTAGCTTATTTCTAAATTTACAAAAAAAAACAATACTCTGAGTAACATTATGGTTTCTGGCTTTTCGACTTTTTTCTGTGCATCTATTATTATGTACAAAAAAACTCTTTGTAGAATTTCATTTATTGAAATACTTTCCAAATATATTGACACTTTCAATAATCTGATAGAGATGCGTCATCAATATGATCGTCTTTTGTGAACTGCACTTCTCCTCTATTAATAAGATAACATGAAAATAATGAGTTAACCACAGTGTAATGTAGAGAAGCATCTTCGCATTGAACAGATCCAATTATTATTCAGTGCGCAGTATCAGTATTCTTTGCTGCAGTAATCAATTACTGCGCGGCGCAGTGTCGCAGACCGCAGCGCTCGCCGAACATACGGGCCGGGAAGTAATCCGCTCTCGGATGTATCTCGGATCTTCTTACAACGGCAACAATGCATCTTTTAACTAGAACGATTAAAATGAAGTATTTATCAGAAAAACGGAGAAGTTTTAACGGGTAGTAAAAAGAGCTTATGTAAGCAAACAATTACGTGCTTATATTACATACATACATATGTCCACATGTATGTAAGTCAAGCCTCTCACGAGGTAGACAGAGAGCACGGAGTGGCAAATATCACTATCTTTATACACGCACGCCGGTTTCGAAGACTTCTAACTCCCCCGTCAGTCAGAACTCGACCTATATTACTTTCGTTTTATATTACCTTCGTGCTTATATTAATTTCATTTTATCAAATACTTTCGAAAATTGTTTTTATTAATGTTTTCTTATTTGAAGCAAGTATCGTTAGGTTTACTTAAATATTTGTGCTATGAGCTCAAATATTCGTTCTGTTTGATTGTAAAAAAAGTGTATATAATTAGATACGTACTGATATATATTTTTTATTACTAATATGTTTTTATGTATGTATGTATGTTTTTATGTGTAGTCGTCTGTTTACTAAAGCAAAGACCTGCCTAGTTTAGGACCAGATGGCCGCGCTTGGAGATGGATATTTATTAATAATTTCGTCTGTTCATTATCTCCCTCGCCAACCCATCAACAGCTGGTGGCCTGAATAGGAACTAACAAGTACTCGCAATGGGATCTCAAATTAGCTATGGCTCATTTAATTCGATTGCGAAATCCTCTTAAAACGTAGCTCATGTTTTCTTTACATATCGCTGCACTCAATTCTAACCGAAGGAAGCTTGCATCGAGTAGGGGAGGTAATTCGCTATATACATAACTGTCAAGCTGTCTGTTTGTGCAATTTCTACTATAAATATCCGGAACCCTCTGAGAAAACACTGCAGTTCAACTTTACTTGAATATTATATTAACAAAGTGATCGTCGTTCTGTGTTTATTGGTTACGTCGAATTTATTACATTTATCATCGTTAACCCTTTTATCGTTTTACTGCTTAGATACTGTTGTCTACGCAGAATTAAAAGGGTTGTGGCAACAATGTGCCACGCTTGCCAAGTGCAGGTTGGTAGATTCCATATTCCTCAGAAAATATTATGGAGAACTTAGTTATGTACACATAATTATGTTAAATATAATGAAACATACAAATTATGTATAACTTTACATATGAATTTCTAAGTACACTTTATAATAAATATGTATCAAAAAGTTTAAGCTGTTCATAGGTATGGAAATATTAAGTTGGAAAGTTTAAGTTTATATTATTTTATTTTTAAAGTAGTCCAACCGAATTTAAATTATTTTAAGCACAATAAGGTCAGTAAATTTGAAATACTAATCAAATTGGGAATAAAATCGTCCTTTTTAAAATATTTAATCCTTTATCATAATAATACTTGACTATGGTTAGTATTGTTGCAATGTCTTGATAGCTATCAATAGTGATTTCTTTCGTCCGTAATCCTATTTAATTCCATTATGATTTTTCATGATTGGTAAATACTTGAGCCTTCAAGCTGCCCATTAATTGTACATATATGTGTGTGACTGTGTGTAAATACGCACACACACTTTCCAACGCTGTAATCTTATTAAAATTCGTTCGAGCGTTACAAATTTTAGGGTAAGCTTAATCCCACAGGAACGTAGAATACTCCGCGGACCGTGTACCATCTCCATACAAGAATTCACATACATACATACATAGATCTATTGACCCTTTACTGCGTGAAATAAACAGAAATGAACTAAATAACTGCCACATTTTCGATATCAGTAGAGATATGGGCAGTGTTTATATCCAGTTGGCAGGCGGATATGTTATACTATATGTGAGAATGATAAATTTCATATCAACAAAAACACACAATTTTTAAATTAGCGTCCATAAATTCAATATGGCGTGGATACAAAAGTAGATTTAATTTCTGTTCGTACATACTGTTGGGTAATTTAAAAGTATTATCATTACTCAACAGTAGGTCTAATTTGTAGACAATTGGTTTGTCTATTTGTAAAATTTACGTATCTGCGTGTTTTTATTGCAAAAGATTCTAAATTTAAAACTTTTTTGTACTCATGTATATTAAAAGTGTAGTGTATACTGTTTAATTTAGTGACTATATAGTATGTATTATAACGCTTTAAAAAAATGTACTAGGCCATTTTATACCACTACAAATCCTATTGTTCAAACTATATAATAATAGACGAAACTAGTGGTCCCTAAAAGTCGTAGTATTTATTTTTAAAAAAGGAACAGTACGCGCGCGCGCTACTCACACAGAAATAACAATGGCGGCGCTCCCGGCGGGAATAATGAAATATAGCGGGAACTTTCGCCATGAACTCGGAAACCGACATTGAATATCCACCGTGATTTTTGAAGTGAAAACTTCTTTAGGCGCGTTGAGCACTTTTTGGGTGATTAAAAATCATCGAACTCGCGTTTTCGTCACCGTCACGCCTTCTTGCATGAGCTACCTATATATGTATACTGTGTACATTAAGCAAAGCACGTTATAGAGGGCGCTTTCTGTATGGACGCTTTACTGAGGCGCGTGTGCCTGCGGGGCAATGTCGCATACATTTTTTGTCTTTTTTTTTTGTATATTATTAAACTCATCTAACTATATTTACTTATATTATTCAATAAACTTAAAGTTGTTATGAAATGACTAGGTGTATATATTATATATTTCATGTTATTTGATTTCAAAGTTGTGAACAAGAACTAACCGCATGTTATACCACATTGCGTATTGGCCCTGTGGCGCAATGGATAACGCGTCTGACTACGGATCAGAAGATTCCAG
>DWEE01002798.1:0-11158 GCA_018245755.1 Parelbella macleannani
ATATGTAAATAGCAGTTCATTAACAGTGCAATATTAATCATTAAAATGAGCGCAATGATTTTTCACGCAAAAGATTTAGACATCTAACGAACTATTTATATCGTCACATTTTATCGTCATTTTATCGTCATCATAATGGTAACATAATATGAAACTTTTATCGGACTCATAAGTTTAGATATGTAACTGTCCCAAGGTTATTCTTTACAGGACACGTGTACAGGTACAAGAATTACTCTTTGTGTAACTAACTTAAAATCCCGATCAGTTATATTACTTCATATGCTTAATTTTAACATAACAAAAAATTTATCATGTTTTGACACTCACAACGACCTATTCAATCGTATAAATATTCAACCTGAACAAACAACGCTCGTAAATAATTAAATACAATAATTTATATCGCCGATTACTATATTCAACGAGTTATTCAGACGAATCAATCTTAATAAGTTAACATTTATTCGTTTTGACTACTTATATATTTTGTCTTTTTCTTCATATTTCGAACGCCGTAAATTGAATAGAGACGGAACATGTGATTGCTTTTTAGCTGATGAATTATGTAAGCAATCGCTCAATGACACATTTAATTTTTTTTTTATGTAGTCGGTTAATAAATTTCTATAGCCTGTAAGGATATAATACAGCCTTACATATGTGTATATATATGAAGTACAACAGTAGTGCCGAAAAAATATATACACCTCAGTTCATACATACGAATACATATTGTATATTCTTAAATGCAACGTGAATTTAATATATATAGAACAATTGGGAATTTTCATAATTATGTTACCAACAAAGTTCATAATTCAGCCATTGTGTAGAATACCCAGTCATTGTGAACGTTTTATACTCGTTTAAGCAACGGATAAAATATCTTATGTATTTCTTTATCAGCATATAAAGTTAATCATAAAAGCAACACAAATCTTATTTGTGTACTACAATAATATATAAATTTAAATCTTTTTTTAGATCTTAGCTGTGCTTGTTAGCAGTCTTCTTTCGGTCTGCGCTGGTCAGGCCTTCGGTCATAGTGCAACCCTACTGCCTCAACTCAAAAATGATCCTGAATTTCCTTATGATGAGCACTTCTCCTCCTGGATTGGTAAGAAACATTTATTAAACGCTAATTGAATTATTTTGTTACTCCCGATGTTCAGTAAGAAAATATTTAATAAAAATGTAACTTATAGTTTTTTAATATAAATGGTATAAGCAGTGAAAGCCTCGTGATTAGACTTCACCTTCTCACTCCGAGGTCCTGGATTCAAATCCATGGCGCGCACCTTGCAAAAATGTGCATTTTAAGGTTAAATATCCCTTTCTATAACGGTAAAGGTGTACATCGTTAGGAAACTTGCACGTCTTGCAGTTAACAAAATAAAAATTATGGCGTGGGAAGTCTGCCAACCCGCACTTGGCAAACGTGACAGACTATCGCCTTAAGCTTCTCATTCTGAGAGAAATCATGTTCCAGCAATGGAATGATAAAAGGCTAAAAAAACTATTGTTATATACATGTTGGACATTAAAATGTTATGTAAAGTTAAACTATAAACCTTGACAAGGAATAGATGTACTCAATTTAAATTAAATAAATATAATGTTTCATCTGATAATAGTTGTAGTATCTAATATTTGATATTAGTTTACTAACCAGTAAATAATGAATAAATTATTTTAATTTCAGCCGCCGTCGCACCTTTATCCATGATCCTTGGATGCCTTTTTTCTGGTACAATCGTCGACAGCCTCGGAAGGAAAGCCGGCCACATCTGCTTATCTTTTTTCTTCATCTTCAGCTGGCTTGTATTAGGCTTCGCAACGGATAATACTCTCTTGCTGATAGGCAGAGCTCTGAGCGGTATAGGAATTGGGGCTATAAGACCAATTTCATTGGTTTATTTAGGGGAAATAACAGATCCTAAGTATAGAGGATTGACACTTATGTCCCCATCAATGTCACTGTGCTTGGGCATTATTGTAAGTCATACTATTGGTGGCTACGTGCACTGGAGAACAAGTTGCTGGATATCTTGTGGACCAAGCGCCGTTTGTGGTGTCTTAACGCTGTTCTTAAAAGAGAGTCCGTTATGGCTCATTACCAAAGGCAAGATAGAACAAGGCATAGAAATATTCAAATGGTTTCGAGGCGACGGTGAGGTGGCAACAAAAGAACTTAACGAATTAATAGAAAGAAGAAAAGAGAAAGAAGATAAAAGTTTGTTGAAGGAACTATTCCAAATGAAGTATTTCAAGCCGATGATAATAGTTGCTCTACTTGCTGGGGCAACTCAATTTTGTGGTGTTAATGTGTTAACGTTTTACGCCCAAGATATACTAGAGAAAACGTTCCCGGGTAAAATTGATGCTTTCTGTATAATGCTCGTATCGGATTTTATGCGACTATTGACGAATACAATAATTTTTTTTCTGGGTAAAGTTATGCCGCGTAGACCGAGTTTTCTGTTCTTTAATTTTGGGACCAGCGCGTCGCTGTTTGTGTTAGTTGGTTATTTGTATATAAATCCACCTGATCTAATGTGGTTGTCCGTAGGGCTGATAATGGTTTACACTTGTTTCGGAAGCGGCGTAGTATGTTTAGGATGGTCGTTTGTGCCTGAACTATTTCCAGCCGCGATGCGTGGGCTTTGCTCTGGACTTATATCCGCCATATCATTCTTTCTGCTGTTCGTCAATGTTAAAATAACTCCAGGTGTTATGGAAACATATGGAGAAATGTCGATGTACGCAGCATTTGGGATACTTACGCTGTTAAATACCCTCGTTTTATGCTTCGTTTTGCCAGAAACGAACGGTCGTAGCTTACAAGATATAGAAGATAGTTATAATAAAAAAAAAAGTAATGTTATAATATCTAAACTATAAATAAAGTGATGTACTTTATATAGAAAAAAATTATATTGAATTTAGCAACAAGTAAAAACTGAAGTAACTTTCCGTGATAAGGCGAGGATTATTTATTAATAAAAAATATCAGGAATGCATATAATGTACTAATTGTAAGCCATGTAAACTTTAAACATAGGTAATTGAAATCAAACTCGATGTATAATTTACAATAAATAATTAAGTTATTCTCTAAGTAACTGTAATAAAATGTGTACATTTATATGTAATCTAATTTGTAAAAAATAAAAAATGTACTGTGTAAAAGTTTGTAAGGATATATTTTATATTAAAATATCAAAATTAGCGATTCGTTGTTGAAGTCAGAAATGCCATTTCATGGATATAAAATCTACAAATTTTCAGGTAAAACAAATGATAATAGATGAAATAAAATTTAATTTAAACAATTATTAACACAATTTTCAGTTATTAAGAAAAATAAAACAATGAATTTCAAAATGCTAAAATTTAATAAAAATATATGACAATGATGTCAAAAAATTATCAGTCTCATTAATCAGTTATAAAGAACCAATGCTGTATGTCACCTTGAATCGAGGCTGGATCAAACAATTCATTTCTCTTCTTTTTGTTCCACGTTCACAATATCATCCTTTATGTCCTTTCTGACGGGCCCTGTGTGCGAAATTGGTACATTTCTTTCTCCTTTCAAGACGTCGACCTTTTTCGGAGCCAAGACAGTCAAAACTCCGTCAGAAGAGAGTCTAGACTCAATGGCATCGCCATCGGATTCTTCGGGAAGCTTGAAACGCCGGACAAATTGTCTCGAAACAAATCCATGTTCGTCTTGTTTTTCTTCATGTTTGCCTTCTATGACAATGTAGCCATCGGAAACTTTCACAGTAATCTCGTCAGGAGCAAAATGTTGGACATCAATGCTAACTTGCCACTTGTCTTTTTCAAACTTGATTGAGGATCCCGAATCCTTGGGCCACCATAATCTGAACCTTGGGACCACTGGGCTCGTAGCAGCTGTCACCAAGTCCTCCGGAGTCAAAGCGAGTCCGAAGTTTTGGTCGAAAATGCGCCTTGGCCACTGAGGAAGGTTGTAATCGAAGAAGTAAGGCAGGAGAGACATTGTTGGTGATGTGTAAGATGCAAAAGATCTTATTAGATGATGTCTAAATCGCGCTCGATTGCTATCTGAAGTAATGTGGCGGCGTCTCGCTTATATATTGTTTTCAGAGCCGTTGGCACGTAGACTAGCGGTCGCATTTAGAATATACATATGTGAATATGCGGGAATATTCTCGGCGCAAGCAAAACTGCAAAACGAAGTACATGATTCATACGAGTTTCATCCATTTCTATTTATAAATGAACTATTTCGTACATCTGACATCGAATCGTCTTTTTATTCTTTCATGTACCTGTACAGGTCACGTACTTTTAGTCTTGTAAGTATATTAATGATGTTATGAAACATTATGACTTTAAATTACGACTAAAGTTATTTTAAGCCCAGTACGCCCACCTTGGCAATGTGTTATAATTATTTTTGACGTTTTCTATTTTCATAAACATTACAATGTAAGCTATTAATAAAATAAGTCTTTAATTTCATTGTTTCTTCGTAGGCTTTGGACTTTCGATATTTATCATTGAAGTGCCACAATCTTTCACTTGTCCAGAATGTGATATAGGGACCACAGTTTCACAAGGTAAATTAACATCCACTGTTTGTCTTGGAGCTGTTATGGTTAGGATGCCATCGGGAGAAAGACGTGACTTCATACATTGAGGATTGCATCCATCAGGCAATTTATATTTACGTACAAATTGTCTTACTGTATAGCCCTTTTTGGTTTTCCGCTCTTGTTTTCCTTCAATAATTACATATTCTGGTCTCGCTTTTACACAAATTTCTTCTTTTTTGAACTGTCGCACGTCTAGGCACAGTTGAAATTGTTCCTTGCTCAGTTTAATAATCGGCCTGATGTTTCTTGTCTGTGTTACCCAAGAACAAAGCTTCTGTCCAAAATTCACCGACAGTAATGGACTCAAAAACATTATTAATTAATAATTACAAATAGAAATGGCATGATTAAAATATAACTCCTAAAAGTAAACAATAAGTAAGTATATTTTGTTAACGATTGCAATATTATTTTAAATTGCATATAATATCTCATTGACCATGACAAGTCATTCTTTTGACAATGACATTTCTGTTTACTATATAAAAATCAAAGCGTATTAGTTACATTGTAAGTAATCTCATCTTCGAAGTGGTTTCGTGTCGTATGGTAGCAAATGAGTTCCATTTAAATAGGTTACCGCCAACCGCGACATGCAATACTTCGTGGTTGGGATTAAATTATAGGCAGATCATTTTTATTACAGAACTATTCTACATTATAATTAAATACAAACAATAGTGTTATATTCAGAACTATTCTACATTATAATTAAATACAAACAATAGCGTTACATTCAGAACTATTCTACATTATAATTAAATATAAACAATAGTGTCATATAAATTGTATTATAATACACTGGTATTGTAATTATATTATGCATATTTTTTATTAATGTTTTTTCTGAACGGAACTGCATATCAGTCTAAACGTTTACCAGCCGTTATTCACCTTTTGACTGAGCGTAGTTCAAAAGTTTTGCAAATACGCTTTCTAGCGAGTAAATTTAGTTTTACAATATTTTTTTCCAATTTCAAAACAGGCAGAAGCGTTCAACGCTAGCTCGTTGCAAATAGTAAATTGGAAACCATTGGTTTTGTGTTCTGCAGTATTGCTTCTCAGCCTGCTTATTTCAAGAGTTATTGGCATTTCTTCTAGGTTTACAAAACTTCATAAGTGCAACATTTAAAGTGTAACATTAAGAATCTTTATTTTTGCGTTAGAAAAATTAAAAGTTTTTTATAAGTGTGTACAAAAATAGTTCAAAAATTGTGAAAAATACTTTTAGCCTCAAAAACGAATGTCAAAAGATCTAAGAACGAAGGAATTGTGAAGAAACCTGTACAATTTAGTGTTCTCTATAATATTCCATCCGTAGAACCCAACAGTAGAACAGTGAGGGTCGATGATAAGGATGTAATATTCTATTATTCGTATAACTATTTTTTTATACCTTATCTTTGATTTATATATCACATTATTGTATTTATGTAACGGAAACATCGAACAATGTCGCTTTAAAAAGCAATGTGAATATTTTTGCTTTCCATCAAACATGGCTGTGGTTACGTGCTGGCCTATACAGATTAAAAAAAGAGTTCATTGTTACACCTTGCCTAAGCACTGTTATTGGATGCCGCGGTGTTTCAGCCAAAGGGTGCGGACACTACTGTAGGTACCTATATGTCTTTCAAATAGGATAGCATTTGTAAGTCATCTCTGGTTGAAGCTCAGTCCTTTTTCATTTTGCGTACAAATATCTATGGGCTATAATGAATATATTGCATTTATCAGTTTGTGTATTTCGTAAAAAAACTAACATCACACCTGTAATCCCCGAAGGGGTGAGCAAAGCAGTGCAGTACTCTCCCATATTTCACCAGTTTTGTTTACGTCCCACAATAGAATAAATAGCTTACAGTAGTTATAAACCAGGCACAAATTTTATATGTATTTTTTTGTGTATTTGGTGCTTTCAAATAAAAGACTAGCCTATTGGTGCAGTAATTCATAAAACGGCTGAGCCGCGGTCGTGGAATTGACTACTATAAAAAAATAATAATAATAAAACAACAAATGTGTTAGTTTAATATAGTATATACTTATAGTATAGTTTATAGTCAGTTTAATTCATATAATCTGATATAAATAATTGGGGTATCCAAAGGACCATTCTTGTGCATAATTGAAATATATTTTGTGTTTATGAGCCGATCCACAGCGATATAAACGGATTGTCTGAAAAAGTTACGCATCCCAGAATTTATTTTGCCTTTCTCCATTACACATTTTTTGAGTGCAACGATTAAACCGTTAAACGTTATGAGGTATAATAAAATGATGTACAATTCTGGCTCCCAGATTTAGTATACTTGTCTTTGATTTCGTGCATCTCCTTACAACTTTGAATCGTATATTTATAAATTTAATGTCTACTTTTGTTTGTGTGGTTGCGAGGATAAAACGCTCATAAATTTCGGTCAAGTGTCGAGTCGAGTCAAAACGTTGCTATTATTTTCAAAATGCATCACTGAATTTTTTATACATTTTACGCTCCCTTTTTACCAACGAAAAGTAGAAACAGAGTAATAGCAGTAGCATTTGAGGTCCTGAGTTCGAATTCCGGGTTGGGATTTTCTAGAGCTTTCTTATACGATAGGCTGTGACCCTAATACCATGTATCATCATTCTGAAAGGACAACAGTATCCAACGGTATAACTTTAGTATGGTTGATTAAATGAAAAAATTCACACGATTCTAACATTTGAATTTAATTTAAAACAGTGCAAAATAATATATCATAATCCACTATGTGTATTCGTATGTTATTACGATCGAAACTAAAATGATTTTAAGGAAAATTAATGAAGTGATAAATAATCTAAACACTATATCACGAATTTTTTTTAAATAAGACTTTTTTGGGTACCTTTTATTTTTCATAACGAGACTAATATTTCACATTAACAAAGTCCTGAGTGCAGGCCCAAAAATCTTTTAATTTATTTTAAAGTAAACGTTTTACATACTAAAAAAGATTCAGTTCTAAAATTATACAGCTCTTTAGTTTAGGCCCAACAAAGCAGGTATGTGAACTGTTTTTATATAAAGATTATGTAACATGATAACATCTTAACATTACATTACCCTGAATAAATATACAATTTTGAAATTTTGACAGGCATTACTATATACGTATATACCTAGTGCTTTAGCACTTCACTTTCACGGTATGATTCTCTGTACTACGTACGAATTGACAAAGAAAAATAAATGGTTAATGAAATCTCAATTGATAATTCAGGTGTCCACTCTAGGTCCGGAATCGAACCCAGAGTTATAAATACAAAGCCATAATTATACACATAACAGTCGAAATATTAAATTTAGTTTTGAAATCAATTTGTTTGGTGTTCATAGAAAAAAAAGCATGAATGCTGGAATAAATAAAAATTTATTGTAAGTAATATAAAATCAGTCTCAATTGGTTACATTTGGATTCGAATTAGGGTTGGTATAAGCGTACTCGGTTTTTTAGTTCTTGGTTTCCTCATTCACGGTGGCGTCCTTGATTTCCTTGCGAACGGGTCCGGTCTGCTGGATGGGAACTGCGCGCTCGTCCTTTACGGCAGGAACCTGCTGCCTTGGAGCCGTGACAGTTAACACACCATCAGAGGAAAGACGAGATTCAATAGTGTCCGGGCGACAACCTTCCGGCAAAGCGTAACGCCTGATGAACTGACGAGAAATGTATCCATGTTCGTCTTTCTTCTCTTCATGCTTTCCCTCCACGACAATGTACCCGTTAGAGGTTTTTACAGTGATCTCTTCAGATGCGAAGTGTTGCACGTCCAAGTTGAGCTGGAATTTGTCTTTGTCGGCCTTGATGCTGGAACCGACATCCCGAGCTGCAGCAGCTAGTTGTCTCCAGGGTCTATAGTAGTCCCTTGAGAACAACGGGGCAGTGGCCGCTGTCAAGAGATCGTCGGGGCTCAACGCTAAGCCGAAATCTTGATCCAAAAGGCGGCTAGGGCTGTAGCGGGGCCACTCGTATCCAAAAACGTATGGAAGCAGAGACATCTTTAATCAGTACTGTTGTTGGCTTTCGAAAATGGAAAACTCGCTGGTATTGCGCTGAAGTTTTTAGCAAAGGTTGTTTCTCGCCTTGTTAGTTGATTTAAAATTGCATGCCTTACCGCGGTTCGGCGGCGTATTTATACAGTCTGGGCAACGCCATCTAGCGAGCAGTAGAAATTTCCCGAAACCACCAGGGTCGATGTACGTAATACGCGTACAATCGATAACAGACGGTATCAAACAGCTGGCAACGAATATTCGGGAGTGTCGGCCGGCGAGTCTGACGTCTGGAACTTTGTAAATAATATTAGGGTGTGTGAATGTGTGTGTTTGATCTTTTCACGTGTGCCGAAACGGAACAGAAATTTCGAGCAATGACTGATGAATAATTCTTCACACGTAACCATTTTGTTCCTTAAAATCATTCTGGAACTGATTTTTTTTAACTTTATCGTCATCTTAGTGAATGATACAAGTAGTCATCATCACCATCATTATCATCAGCCAGTTTCAGTCGACTGTTGGATTATAGGCTTCCTAGGCTAAATGGGGCGTTTGCGGATAGAAAAGAATTATATTATACATTTTACACATTTATTTATTCCTTATCAATTTTTGCCATGAAAGGACACTTTTCTCTCGACTAGCTAGGCTTAGATTTGGTCGTTTTCTTGTTGATAACTAGGTAGCTATATTTCATTTCTTTACATTACGAAAATATTAGCCTGTCTGGGTATCGAGAAATTTCTGGGCATTGTAAAGAGATTATGTGGATTCATGTGTCAATAACAATGAGTCACGCAGCAATAACCGATGAAGTATTTATTTATTTCGAGATATTTTTAACTCATTTCTTCAGTATTTTCTTTCATTGCGTTCCAGAAAATTACTGAACGTTGCGAATATCTGTAATAAATAATTGTACTTCTCTTTATTTTTATAAAGTAACAGCGAAATTTAACTTTCACCGATTGTACTGAGATTATTTTCACTTTAGTTGTTCTTCACTAATTATGTTAATTTCTTTTTAAATACAATCTAAAACTCATCATCACATCATCTACATTGCTATTATTGTCATAAGATCATAGTCTAAATAAGACATTAATAGTTTCTTTTTAATATAAAATTAAATTTCTATACGACTGTACATTTTCAGACATCTGAAATTGACACCCATTTAGAGGTTCACCACACAGAATCCGATCTTCTCAGCGGCATTCATTTGAGGTCATATTTATTGAATTGTGGTCGACTAGTAAAGAGTTATCTATGAATATTATTAAATTTAGAAAGTACGTATAACAATTTAAATTAAATATAATAACGTCATAATTTTGATGGTTCATGTAATATAAATGGAAATTGATAAAATTGCAATGTACCGCCGACCATAAAATATGACAAGCGGGTACCTATTATTTGATTGCGAATTGATAGATTCTGTATATTTTACCATTGACTAGACATTCATGGCGTATTTGTAACGCTATTTGAACTGTTTTGAAACTTATTTTAGGGATACCTTAAATAACTCGCACTTTCTACTGTTTTATTTAACACTTTTATAATTCAATTTTTTTGTGCTTCCGTTTCATTATTTCATTATGCTATATATGTTTATGTTCAATTGTAGTTATGTAAGCATCGTAATTTTATTGTAGGTAAACAAACCAGCATGCAGACTCGCTACGCGAAAACATTTAATTGGTGTTAAGATTTTTAGTTTATTTATCAGTAATATTGTCACAATCACTGTATGTTTTCCTAATAAAATAAAATAAAAAATAAAATAGAATACTTTAATTACTGGCTTTTTTTACCGTTATTTATGTCATTTTATATTTCCAGTCTTTAATTACACAAAAGAAAATAAAACGCTCTGATGAGTGAAAATGGTATGGCTAGTATTTTATTACGGTCAAAGGTTATAATCCTTAAGATGACGGTCTTCATCTTATAATATAGGTTTTTACTTTAAGGGTATTATTAAAAGAAGTTAGCTGTTACATAAAACCAGATCTTATGTAAATTGATATGTAATCATTCTCAAAGATGAAAATTTAATATATCAAAGAAATTTGTGTTTCAAAATATCTATAATCAGAATCATTCATTTGGAAGCCAGTATTCAAAATTACCTACGTTCAAAAGATTTTTGTATATTACCGTAGAGTAATGCATTCACAGTCGCTTTTTACTACGCTTCATGGTTGTTTTATTAAACATAGGTTAAAATGAACACGCTCTTTTCAAATCCACAAGATGCTTGTAGCGACCAGCTGCCACTGCCGATCAATAAAACAACCTTTGTAACCATACGTGTCTTCCAAAAATATCAGACAGGCCAGCGCGCCGCCATTTTCTTCCAACGCGTGCAACATGACTACATTAAAGTGCTAATATATATTCTACAGTATTCCTTTTTTGTGCCATTGGAGAGGCCTATGTCCAGCAGTGGACGGGAGTAGGCTGATAATGATGATGATGA
>DWEE01002799.1:0-11158 GCA_018245755.1 Parelbella macleannani
TCATCATCAGCATCGTCATCATCATCATCATCAGCCTTTCTCAGTCTACTGCTGGACATAGGCCTCCCCCAATGAGAGCCATCGCGTCCTGTCGTCGGCCTACATCTGCCTGCAGCCTTTCGCATATTGGTCTCTAAAGCCAACTGTCACAACAAGCTTGACTGCATCGTTGGTCGAATGGTTGCAAACGTCGCTGCCGGTCTCGAGGTCAAGGGTTCGAATCCCAGGTCGGGTACTATTGTAATTTTTCTAGCTTAGATTTTCTAGTATAAATTTCTAGTAGTAATGCGGAGTCTGGATCTGAGCCCGCTGTATAGCAATAGGCTCACCATCTATTCCATTGTGGGACGTAAACGTAACTGGTGAAACGTGAGAGTATACTGCACTCCTCTGCCTACGTCTTCGAGTATTACAGGTGTTATGTCATATTTAGTCTATGTTAGGTCGATACATTTAATCCTGTGGAATACCAACCAAGTATAGTTTACGTACCGTGATTTTTAATCGTAGGAAAATTTATTTAAATATATACGCTACATATTTATATATCTCGTTTATTTATACACTTTCGCTCGTAAATCTCTGCCATCGAAATCTAGACTGCGCTCGTCTGATATATTGCCTGCTCTAACGAACGCATTAAGTACTATAACTCGAGACTATCCCCACATTTACATGGTAGTGGTTCAGGTTCCGGCTGTGGCAATATCATCCTTGTGGTTGATTTGGTATTATATTGTTATGTTCTGATGGTAGATGAGATGAAGGGGATGGTAAGGGAGAGGGAGGAAAATGGCGTGATCGACAGCATCAACGGTGATCTACTCTCAGCATTCTCTTTAATTAAAAAGGGGCGGTATAATAAGAGCAATTGATGGGCTGAATACAGTAAGACACAGATCTAAGTCTAAGTTATTGCTCGTATAAAAATCTTATTTAAAATACATTGTAATGTTTTCTTTAATATTTTTTTTAATTCGAACGTTGATATCTAGACGCAGCCATTAATAAAAATCTCAAAGTGGCGCGAAAGCGACATTCGGTTTCCATAGATTTATTTATCGTTGAAGTCTTCAGAGCAGGAGGTGGAAGAATGGAGTATGACGAGAGACCCATTAGTCGCTACCAAACATAAAAGTCACAACGCCAGCAGCCAGTTATATGTTATATTAAAACAAAATTTTGACGTTGGCATTTATAATCTCCGCCAATATCTTTTTAATTATGCCCGTGTTTATTTTTAGATCGGGTTCTGTTTTTTCGAGCGTATAACTAAAATCAATTGAGTTTTATTTAGCCAGATGTTGTTTTTACAAATGTAATGGTGTCTGGTGTCTTTCAAGACGGTTACCTATCATAGAAATGAGATGTCTTTTATAGCCAAATGAATGATCAATTAGTTACATCATGTCCACAAAGGAATTTTGGGTGTGCTGTGTTCATATTTAGCCTAAAGAGTTAGCGCTGAAGTGGCAGTGGACTGGAAACATCTGTTGCAGAACCGATAGCCGCTGGAGCAGACGTGTTCTGGAGGGGAGACCGCGACTTGGCAAACGTAGCGTAGACGTACGGAGACGTACGCAAAGTGGCTGGCAGTGGCTGGATGCGTAGGGCAGAGGATCGAGCTCAGTGGTGTGTCATTGGAGAGGCCTATGTCCAGCAGTGGACGATGACAGGCTGATAGTTTGTGTGTGTATGTGTTCATATTTACCTACACAAATGCCACGGTACTATAGATATGGCCTTGGACGACTTTAGACATAACATTTACCTTTAACACCTTGTAAATTCTGTCTATGCTAGTAACAGATCCAGTTAAATACGAACCCGTTAATCGGTTAAGAGCGACGGTTTTAAGAATGCTGATCTCACCCAAGTGACTATGAAATGTTTTATCATCATTAATCCTTTTATCATTCCATTGTTGGACACGCATCGCCTCTCACTATGAAAAGGGTTAAGGCATAGGTTGCCATACTGACAAACAGTGGTTTGATAGAATTCACACACCTTGCAGAGCATTGTGGTGACCTCCACAGTTACAACAAGCGATACATAATTTAAAAACGCATACAATTTCGTTAAGAAAGGAGTGCGCCGTAGGATTTGAACGGAAGATACTCGTAGTGGGGGGCCGAATTGTAAATCTTATGATATAGGTAGGTATATGATGTGCTTTTTAAACCATTTATGTAATATTGTTTCAACGTTACTTCAAGAAGCGACAGTGACCGAGGTTGCTCAACATGACATATAATTTACGTTGCGCCATCGCGTTGGCGTCATGAGGGCCAATCGATTGTTTATACGTACTACATATACCTCGCAGAAGCTAACTGGTGACGTAATATCGAAGTAGGTACTAACAGCATAAAAAGCGTATTTTTTCATTTCACTATATTTTTAGTTTTATTTAACCATGAATTTAAAATCACACGCGCGTTTAACGATAGCTAAATTATTATCGGTCCTGCAGAGTTCTTACAAGTGTCAAGTTGATTTCTGCGTGTTATAGGTACTTTTTAAACGTTAATTAATTTATACATGTGTCTATACATTAATTTTAATTGAATAATTATTTATAATATTACGGGGTAGCCAGTTTATTTAAATGTCTCGTGTCTTTATAAACGTACATAATAGATAAAGGTAATTGCAGTGGATATAGGTTGTCGTGAGTTATTTGATTATTCACATGAACGGGTGTATGAACATGTCCTGCAGTACAAGAACAAGTTGTAACATGTTGATTGTCGCAGTTATAGCCTAGATAACGTAAGTTCACTGTAGTTTGACGACGTCGCGATGGTTGACGCAAGTTATGCAAGATAACGATTTACGACGAATGGTTATTTATTGTTTCTTAATAATTAATATTAATATAACTCTACATAAGCTGGCCTTTACATCGTACGCCTGGTCCCTTACGAGGTAGGCAGAGAGCACCACACACCAAATATTACGGACCTGACATTCGTCTTCCACATTCATCAATCTTTTTATGTAATCACGCCGGCTTCGAGGACTTCACAATACTCGTATTTTCAGTTTCATAAAAATTTAGTCCTACATGGTGTATAGCGGCCTTACACTATGGTCTGAACCATTTTTTTTAATATAGGTAGTTATACGAATTAATACTTAATCCTGCTCCGCCATATCTGAATGATTAATGATAAATGTCGGACCGGAGATAAAGCTTCTAGTCTCAGACATAAACACTTAAATATATAGGTACCTATGTTTCGAGTTTATTTATTAACTTCAGTATAATCTAGATTTCAACTTTACGAATAACAGATGAGATAACAGATACCTATTATTTATTATTAAAACTATTAGGCTGTTTATGTCCGGCTGAATGTAATAATTAAAAAAGTTTCTATTGCTGGTCGTTTTTATTTTTTTTACTTATGTGTCACTTGTTAACGTTGAGGATGGCCGATATGCTTAGAATGAAAGCCAACTTGTCAAAGAAAGTCTGTTTTTTTTTTTAAATACATTTTTACCAACATACCTATACTGTTTTATAAAGATAATTATTAAGTGTCGTTATAAAAACGAATTAAATAAAATGTTGTAATATTGGTTATTATGTCGTTAAGAAATTTAATTGAACTGTGATAGCAATGTACTCGTAAATAAATAGCTTAATTTTATGTGCCTACTTTTTGTATGCCACATTCCTCGTATCAAAAAGTAAAGGCCGGTCAAGTCACTCGATGTGTTGTTAATTCTAAATATATTCGTTATAAATGAAAGACTACGGTTGTAACTGCGTTCAAAATGAATATTCTTCGTTACTGTGTCATACTTGTGCATCTTTCACACTGGCACATAAGAATTTAACGTAACATCACGCATAACGTAACATATTTTAAAAAAATTAATATAATTGAATATTAATAACTGTCATGGTTATTATGTCCCAGGGGATAGGTAGAGGAGCGTAGTAGGTACTCTTACTTGGTGAACGTAAGAGTACTACGTACGTACTCTTTCGTTATACCTACGTCCCATGTAATAGGGGGTAAGTTCATTGCCAAACGCCGAGAACCGAGGACCTCTTGACCAGTAGTCGCGCTTGCGACCACAAAACTGTCGAGGCAATCAAGTCCAGAATCAGCAATTTATTTGTTACCCTGGGTAGATTCTATAAATGTGTATCATCACGCCAAGTTTTTGCGGGGTAGATAGATAGCACCGAGTGTCAAATACCTACCTCTATGCCTACAGACTTGACGTGCTTCTTGAATATATTGGTATATGCAATAACGTCCTAGAATTAATGACTGTCCATATCCGACTGACTGACAGGTTCTACACGACTTCGACATTAAATGTTTTTCTAAAAACTCGTGCCACAGACAACCTGCAACCTGTTGTCTATGACGCTTGCATGGCGCTGTCATTCAGATCATTCTAATTAATTAAATATGAACTCAAATAATAAGATTAAGCTTGTTATTCCGCATTATAAATTCTAAATGGAAAAAATGACAGGTGTGTGTTTTAAATTTTATGATAGAAACTGTAATGTTATAATTATTATTCGTATGTAGACATTAATTGTAGTCGTTATCTATTGTCATATCGTCACCGCAAATCACTAAAGGAGAGTCAGAGAGCACCGAACACCAAATGACCTGCCAACCTGTGATGAGAGACTCAGTTCGGGCCCTCCAACGCAACATATGCGCGGACAAGCCCTGTGCAGTTGTTTTATGGTATTGATAATGTGCCGCTACCGGCGTGTGCTACATGTTTACACAGATAGACCTATCGCGTGACACATGTCCGCGTCACGGCGCCCCCCGCGCCCGGTGCTGGCCGCCAAATTATATATCTATAGCAATACTATCACTGTACCATTTTGGCCTTAAAGTATACATGAGGTACGTCAGGTTTGTGAGGTTAGAGATGTTTGGCATGTGGTGCTCCCTGCCGACTTGATGAGGGCGCTGGCGTGAAGATATTTATGTAGCATTATCAATAACCCTTTCATGGTTTTACTGTAAATGTCTGTTCTTAAGTTAACAGAGCTTAAAGCTTTACTCTGCAATATTATTCACATATTGTCAGATTTCACTAAATTTGTGTTTCCATTTAAGCATCTGACAAAAACCTGTGTTATATTACGTACGCCGTGTAATACGTACATAAGTACACTGCTGTTGATCTTGTATCTCACTAACTGTCCTGTTTGTGCTCTCAGTCTACCCTGCTACCGTTTAATTAGAGCTATTATTATCAAATTTTTATTAATCAATTTTTATTATTATTGTTTCCTCGCGGTAGGCATTACCTAAGCACCGCGTGGCAAGTAGGTTCCTATATCTTTCCTTGTAGATCTGACTTGATCTGACTGTAAAATATGTGTGTCCCCGTTAAAATAAAAAAAAACTGTAGTTCTTTCTAGTTTCAGTCTCGACCTTTTAAATTCAAGAATCAGAACGTTTTCTGTAACAACGTCCGTGTAACCTAAGACACTTATTAATGGAAGAGCTTGTAGAAAAAACTGATATCACTTTGGCTCCCTAGATTCAACCCTGAAAACTGGGTTCGATATAAAAAATACTCGTCCTTTCCGAAGGCCGACGCGCGTGTCTAAGTCTGTGACGGACGCATTATCAATCCACTGCCGGATTCGCCTCCATTTTTTTGGTTCGTCCTCAAGCCGCGTGCGTTGAACAGGTTCCGAACATCGAGAGTAGTTCAATATTTTGGTAAGCTTTCCTACGTCTTGTTCTCTAGTTACTGCCCACCTCGTAGAAAATCAATTGCTACACTCATAGAAATGTATGTGTACAGGCAAAGGTGTAATGGTATGCGTACTCTGTCAGTTACTCTGTGGGGTTTCTAGTTTTTGTACATTTTAGAATTATAATTTTAAATACCCAGTTATTATAAACTATATGATAATATAGCAGATATTTTAGTAACATTGTTTACTTAATATTTTGCACTAACCAACGATCATCGTCCCCATCAGCCATTTATGTGCACTGCTGGACACGGACCTCCATGGAGAGATTTTTGCCCACAATCCCCATGTTGTGCATGTCGGCTGGGGATCGCAGATTGCGGATTCCAAACACTAACAAGGTTCGACAATACATTTTTTAAACATAGCATCGTTAGGTATGTCTACATTGCTACATAACTATGATTTTATAAATATTAATAAAGGCATTTCTGTGACTCTTACACCTACAGGTAGGTAGGTACTTACGTGATGGTTTTTATCCGGAATATTTTTGAGTTAATGTTAGTTGTTATAGCTGAATAGCAAGTTAAAAGAAGTTACTATGTTTTTTTGTTAGAAAGAATCAATATGAAACCGGAAATTTCAAATACAAAATTTCATCATCAGATATGTATTAAAGTCATCCTGTCTTAAATGAAATACAAACATACCCTATCCTAAATTCTTAAACATACCGCAACAATTAGATTTTGAAAACTGACAGATGTCTAGGTAAGTTTAAATCAAGTTTTCCAGCAGCTCCACACGCGGACCGATCAAACCGCGGCAACGAACTCACTGATCTCAAACATATTTACGGCGACCGTTTTTGTGTCGGCGGCGAACAAGCAGTTTAGGAGGTAGGTGTTACAGACGCGGCTGCTGGCCTCGCACCCTCATAAACTGCACCATGGTGGTCTTACCAGGGGATACTTCACAATAAATATTATATTGACTCATACGAAACGGCGCGCGTGTTAGCAGACACTTATTAATGTAAGAGAACACGTCAGACGTGCGAGGATAGATATACATAGATACATATTTTGTACTCGTACTCTCTGTTTATGCTGTAAGACATACGGCGTAAAGATGTAATAAGTAGCATTAAAACTTAATAAAGTGAAAAAAAGGTAAAGTTAGGTAAGTGAATTGATATTACATTTTTAAATTCTGTTACTTAAAAAGTTATAAATTTTGGGTAAGTAGGTGCCTAGTTTAGGTTTCATTAGATTGTTTTTGTCTATAGACAAAGGTGGTTGCTTTTGTCTCTCAAAAGCGTATATTGTAACTATTTGCTTAATTAGGTATGTATGGCTAATTACAATTTTTAGGTTCAGTTTGAAAGGATTAACAAAATATATTCTTACCTATAGCAAATTGACATTTTATAATTATAATAAAATGAATAACAATAATTTAAAATTAGATTTGTTGAGTTATCCGTTAATTCGTATTAAATAATTCATTTTTGTGTCATCATTATGAACTTTGTTGTCGTTTCACGTTGGACGCGGCTCTCATCGCGTCTCCGTTCCTCGTATCATTTAGGTAGGACGTACTATCTGATTTATATTCAATTTGTTTAATGTGTAGAATTATTTTACTAATGATATAGCCATAACTACAGTAGGTACCTATAACATAATTATATGTATAATTTTATACACATAAAATAGTGGTCCACTTTTCAAATTACTCATGTAGGTATACAGTACACTACAATATAGTGTACTTATTTGTATTTTTACTTGTACTCGAATTTTTAGTCGCTTTAGTATTTTTTTTTCTGGAGAACAACTGAATCAATAGTAGATAGGTATAGTTCACACGTTCACAGTACGTACCCATTATTCATATAAAACTCACTGATCCGATTGAAATGTTAACTTTCACCATCTGTCTACAGATTACAGACAGAAAATGCTATTTGGGAATAAGTTCTTTTTTTATAGCTTTACTAGGTCACAATAAGAAATTCCAATAAAAACTATTATTATATCCCGCCGCCAGGTCCCTAACGAGATAGACAGAGAGCACCGAGTGCCATTAATGTTCCTCTACATTTATCACTCTATGAGGTACACACGCGCCCCGATTACGAAATCTCCTTACATCTCCATAGACCAGAATTTAACTCATTTCAATGAATATATTTGATAAGCAGTTATTTGGCTGTAGGCGGCTGTGTCGTCGTAAATCCAGTTTATTCTCCGCTAGTAGCAGTCCGCGGCTGTTGGCGGAGAAAGAACAAAATAAATTCGAATCGTTAAGGCCTAGCCATGTCCATAAGATGTTTTTCAAATTGCATTCAGATTTCAATGTGAAGTATAAGCGGGCAGCGCGCTGGTAGTCAGATTATTGTATATGTACGTGGTTGTCTACGGACCCAAGTAATCTCGATCTCTGCGCTTTTGCTATTGATCTCATGATCTGCCAAGCCACTATATATAGAGCTCGTTCCTATCTCCGCCAAATCTTGGAGCAACGTACTGGAACACGCTTTAAGCTAGCCTCTCTGGGGAGAAGGACATGTAGGTATTCATCATCGTCTTTATCAAACCTTTTATTGTTGCACTCTTGGACGGGATGTTTACTCGGAATTACAAGGGTTAGCCGTAATTTGCCACGCTGGCCAAGTGCGGATAAGTCCACACAGATGCGGTGTCCGTCAGTCTGACATAAAACCATTTTGAAGTTTGAACTAAATATTCTATTTGAAAATTGTGCTGTTTTAAAGAGTATTACATACCTATACCTACATGTCCAAAGAATACTTGCAACGAAATATTTTATTTGACAATGGCGTATGCCTAATTTTTAGTGATTATCGTATATGTAGAGTCAATTTAAGAATGAAAATTAAAACAGTATGTAAAGAGGAAAGCTCAAAAAATTCCAAAACGCGGCTGGCCGGTTTAAACACGTACGATAAACAACAGGCTTGACGGCGCAGGCTCCGTTGGGGCTTAGTGCTCGTTTTATTACAGCCTGGCTAGCTAACAGCTCGGCAAATATGCCCACGGACCGGCCTCCGCTGAATTTCTATATTGGTTTTACAAAGTAGCAACCGGAGATGAAATGGTTAAATATTGCTGATACGTTAAGATTTTGTACTTCTTGTTTTCGTTGTGGTTGTGAAAGCGGTTGTAAAGTAAGGCGATCTTGACCATGGATTGTCAACAGCGGACCGAAAGTAGTTTCGATTGTGGGTACTAACTTTAGAAAACGTTCCTTGCTTCTGTTACTTTAACGATGTGTCCTGGTATTGTGACGGCTTTCGAGGAGCTTCGAATGCGTCCAAAAATAACGTTGACATATTTACATAGATATCTATTTTTCGTAAAACGTAACGGCGCGCCTGTAATCCTCGAAAGCGTATGTATAGGCATCTAGTACCTACAGACCCACGTTATAATATTTTTCGTAATATAGACAATTTAAAAACTACTTACAGAAAAGTTCCTATATAATATTTGACACATTTTTCGTATCTCGGCGCAGTTTTGTACGGTCATTAAATATGTTTCTTAGTTACATTTTAGTGCTTTTTTTTATTTGACGTCATGTAGTTAGTTATTAAAACTTTACCTCGTCTCTATAGTCTTAATACAAATATAATCTTACAAATGATACCTGCTTTCTATAAATATAATTAAAATGACAAGTCCACATCCTAAAACACTCGAAATTATAATTTGTTATTTCAATCACTCTCTGGTTCATAAATAAAACTTTTCATGAAAACAAAAAAAAAGGCCCATAAATCGCAACCCTCTAATGGTCGGTTGCGCTTGCATTAGCAGAAATAATGCGGGGTAGTTTCAACCCCCGTTTGTAAATCAATCAGGCGACCCCTTGCATTACGTTTATTGGTTAAGTTTATTCAAGATTGGATGGATTTTGAGAATTTGATTAGCGAATGTCTGGATAGATGGATTATTGTAATTTAATAACGGCCAAGTGGGTGAAGGAGCTATGGTCTAGTGGTTTACATTTCAGCTTCCCCATGCAAGTCTGGGGTTCGATATGCAATTTCCAAAGTTTTGCCAATTTTCATCCTTAATATCACTCGTTGTAACGGTGAAGGAAAACATAATTAAGAAGGCTCCACACAGTTGTAGACTAATAAAAGTGGCGATTATAAAACGAATGAGCCTTCGACTAAAGCTATTAAGAGCCTTACATATCGCATGCTTAGATATACCTATAGGTATAATTCCTTTGTTATTGAACTGCATGCAAACACTTGCTCGCGTCGTGTCGCATGACGAGTTCACATTTCGTTCTTTTCAAAACATTTGTCAATTTAATTCATAAGAACAACAATTAACTTTTTTTAATCTCTTATTGATCTTTTTAGTTATAGGAATTAATGTTCATAGAAAAACAAAAAAAAATGTCTATCCTCTTCAGTTCCCATTCCACAAATAAAAGCCTCAATTTGAACGATTATAAAGGACCGCTGCGTAACAGAAGTTTTCACGTTTTTAATTCATGTCATTGCGGCTATGGTCTAACTTTACGAATGTAAAATTAGCCATAAAAAATATACCTACTATATTTAGAAACATATTCATAAATTTGTATTAGACGGCTAACAGATTTCTTTGTTATTTCTATTTATATTAATAGCCAGTGAATATAAAATGCTAATGAAACCGAGGTCTTTAATTGGACTTAATGTCTCAAACCGGACCATTAACAATATTTATAAGACGCGTTATATTTTTACACAAATCTTTTTGTACAAGTAAGGCAGTTGTATAAAATGTAAGTATTTATTTTTATTATAAACTACTTATATCTAACATTCTACTTCTTCTCATTCACCACTAGTTTTCTTGTTGATATTTTTATTTTAATCGTTTTAAATATCACAAGTAGGTTCGCAACATCTAGTTAGGTGGATGTTTGTAATTATATTTTAAATCCATGATTCATTCTACATTAACAACATAGCTAGATTTTTTTGCTGATTTTAGTTATTCTTATTTAGCGGTGTATTTATGTATTTAAAATTGTGCCTTAATGAAACATTTAGAATACTTAGATAAACTAATAATAACCTGTGTGGATAAAAAATAAATATTCATACTCTTTTTCATCCGTCCATCAGCCTTTGCATATCCACTGCTAGACATAGGCCTACTGTTCCGCCCGGCCCCAGACTTTCTGATCGTAGTGGTACCTAATCCTTTGCCTTCCTAACAGCCTAACACTCCTCTCTGCCCTTTCGGAGTATCTTAAATATCTGGACTATTCTACTATTTTGTTATAACAAGAATATGTAAGTCGACATACCTAAGCATTTGTCGCAACCGATCAATACCTATCTACTAAATTCAAATTCACTTTCAAACTCAACGTTTTGATTTTACCATCATCTACAATAAATACACATACATATGT
>DWEE01002800.1:0-11156 GCA_018245755.1 Parelbella macleannani
AGCCTTGCTTGTTTTGATTGACAGTATCTACACCTTTATCTCAGATTCTTTAGAGGACATTTAAAGAAATATATTACCTTATATGTATGGTTCATAATACTTAGATACATATATATTTATCGTACAGTTCTCTAACTTTGTGCTATGTCCCCTCTTAAAGGTACGATACAACGGAAAATCGTATTAAAAATATACTTTAATCTATTTACATTGCAATATTTAAGCATGAAATACAGAGAGCTTGCATCATTTTAAATGAGCCGAGTAATCGGTGGCGTGGCGCTGGTTTTCTGGACGGTTGCTCATGTGCCAGACTGATTAATTTCATTGTTCGCTCGCAGATAAACCATTCTCTGGGTACTTTGATGCTGGAATTTAATCTGAGTATTCATGTAATTTCGACTTTAAGGGATACTTGTAGCGTAACACGTATTGCTTAAAATTACTCAATTGCTCTGTCCTGCTGTAGCCATAAAGTTAGAGACACTTCCCAGCTAATCTATTCCAAGTTTATTCCAACGGAAGATTTAAGATGTCCACTTCTGAACACACGCTTTACTAAATCCCATCCGTTTTGTTTTTGGCACATGCCCAACTGGTCTAGAGGTATTTTAGCTAATACTGTTCCCCATCTTCTGCATCATTTGATCCGGACGTGCTGTGTTTTGTACAGAAAAGTCTACTCATGGCTATGATAATATTCATTTCACTGAATATTTATATAATACATAGCAACTGTTGCTGGCCTTTCTAGTTTAAATTATGATGGTTCCGGCTTAAAACGCTGCTTTGTTTTAGTCTACAAGTTCTATTTGTTATAATTTACCTACCTTTTAGACCAGAACATTGTTCTTGTACATTAGCCTTATAAATTAGGGCTTTTGGCTTTTGACTGACGTTACAATGGGCTTTAGTTATTTTTGAAATAACATAGTTTCCAGTTTCCACGTAACGTCTAACATGTTGGTTAATTCTATTATATAAAAATAAATACAAAAGTATAAAAGACAATATGTGTATTAAATGTTGTACTTTTTGTTTTTTATTAAGTTCAGTTCATTTGTTATAGGTCCTTCGGCAGTCGTTTGTACCACAATAGTAAATAGTACAGAATTCACAGTTTTAGTGTAAATACTAAATGCTCGTTGAACTGCCTCGTTGCCTGCCTCGTTGGTCGAGTGGTTACAAGCGCAACTGTCGATCAGGAGGTCCTGGGTTCAAATCCTGGGTCGGGTACTATTAGATTTTCTTATTTTGAATTTGTAGTAGTAACTCGGAGTCTGGAATTGTGCCCGGTGTATGGCAAAAGACTCACCATCTGTTTCGTGGGATTTAAACTTAACTGGTGTAACGTGGGATTGTACTACATTCCTCTGCCTACCCCTTCGGGGATTATAGGCGTGATGTTAGGTTTTTTTAGTGTAAGTAAATTTTGGTAGTAGACTTGATGTAATTGACATGTTTTCAAAACACAATTTTGAAAACTTCATTGCAACAGTAAATGACCGTTTGCTTTACGTTTAGCCTTCTACACGACTATAAAAGTCATGATTATTTGAATTATTCGTTATTAATTCAATAAACTAATGAGACTCGATGTTTGCTGCCTACATCATATTTTAATGTGACTGCTGCTCACTAGCTGAAAGATTTTTCGAATATTTGTAAATGGTTTAGCTTTTCGTGAGTCTTTACAAATCGATCCCAATCTACATTTCATTACTTTTTAGTCTGAATAAATTAGTCATAAGTAAGCTTCCAAGTGGTGTCAAAATTTTTTTAATTTACCATCACTGGATTGTACAAAAATTACAGTGAATCTTTATTATTGTATGCCCGTTAGGGGTAGGAACATGACGGATATAATTCTGTTCCTTCAAGGATATATTCTCTACTTTTAATTGCATAAGACATATAGTTATTCAATAATAATTATTGACTGAGTTTACATCCTACTTTTAATTACACAATACATATACTTATTCAATAATAAATGACTGAGTTTGACTCAGTTTGTTAACAGAATTTACATTATTTTAAATATGTTTACATTTGGAACGCACACATTTTATATATTTTTTCCAATAAAAAAATACTGGTAAACAACGCACTGAATTTTAAATCATTTGTTTAGTACTAATAGATAATTGACATTCATGTAACGTGATGAAACGCTTTAGCATTTAGAGTGTAGAACATTTTTCTATTAAAAGACTCTTGGCTTTGGAATTTTGATTACTTTTTACGTCGTAAAATCCATTTCCATCGTGTGAATATAAACTAAACTCGAGTTTCTTTACGATATTACGTCGATGATTCGCTTACACTATCCTTAATGTAAATTCCTGCTTAGCAATTATATTGTGGAATAGACTGATATGTATATCTTACTTACCTATATCTTCTGAATCATCAACACATCGTTCCTCTGATGGACTGGGTTCTCCTATTTATTTATTTCAAGGGTATCCTTACCAGGGTACACTTACTAAGGACGGGCTGGCTGGCTTTAGAAGCCTGGGAAAGTATTAAGAGAAATATAAGAATTTGAAGTATAAGACGAAATAGGAGATTAAAAATAGACGCTACTTGACTATCAATGCTGTTCTTATCTATTTGACAGAAGGTTATATACCTATTATAACTTATCCATTATTTATTAAATCCAGTTCAATATTAGCAACAAGCTTTTTGCACTTTATTTACCGCACCATTGTTTAACTTACAATAGTATTTGCCTTTTAAGTAACATGTTAAATAAAACGATGAATTGAAACCCCGAGCAGCGGTGATTAGAGCTGTCTTTATAGTTTGGCCCAACTAGAATCTAACCGCATTTAAGCTTACTTAACTTGCGTTTTTGTTTGTTACCACGCATAATGCCAGTCCATTACCGTCTTATTTCAACCTGGATAGAGATACAGATTCATTTAGATGTAGATGGGTCATTCCGCTCAACAAATTTCTTAAGCAATCCGCTGGTGTGTCCTAAATCTGATTGATAAAGTGTCTTCTGAAGTTCAGTTACGATCTTGAAAATTTTGGGCACCATAAGAATCTACGCCTGACGCTTAACATCAGGACCGCTGCGATAAGCCAAGCCACGCTTCCAAGCGCTTCAACAAAATTTACTATAGTAAAAACCAGATCCAAGACTTTATCGCCGCTGGTCCCCGAGGATCGCTCGTAACTCATTTGCGCTCGTGAACGGGATGGACCGATTTTTATACCGGCTTTAGCTCGATAGGCAGCACCTCGCTTGTATAACTGGATGAAAGGGTAGTGTGGATACGCATTGTGTTTCAACCGCGGCAAAATATTAGACAAAAAAGTTTATGTGTCACAATAATTTACTTTGTTAACGTCCCATGTAATTAAGTAACTGATTTATCGTCTGTAGTGTGTCACCCATTTTACCAACCTTTGAGTAGATATTATGGTAGTCTCAAGAAAGTTATTTTAATCAATGTTACACCTAATTGATTATAGCATCTTATTTGGAATGGGTCATTTGTTAGTGCTTGGTGGACACACTTTTTCTTCTTTTCACTTTCATAAAAAATTTATTTCATTTCGATGTAAATTGGGATGTCACTTTTTAGTTAATGTCCGGATAGAACCTTCGATTTATTTTCATGTTAACAGTGTAAAAAAGGAGCAGTCCACTATTACATATGGCTGCTGTCCTCCATTGACATATATATATATATTGGTCTATGGTTTAAAGGAAATTCCAAACTTCAAATGTCAATTAAATACATTAAAAAATCACCATGTCCATACAACTCTCCACTCGGAGACAATGCACTCCAGAGACAAGTGGATCGTTAACGTTGAAAATCATCGATATTATTGTCTGAACTCCGAATGCAGATCTGTCCCCCATTTTTAATACTCACGACACGAGTCCGACGCCAATGTCGGATTCTACTAGAAATCCTATTGTCGTTGTAAAGAGTAATAGGTTTGCTAAAAAAATTTTAAAAATATATAGGTAATGATATGAACAAATGGGTCAATAGTTTATCAGACGAATATTATACTATTCCTATATACGAATTTTAGTTCTCCCTGCTTTGAGAGGAATAGATTGGCTCTGGAACCGACGAAAGAGCGTTTTTATTACGCAAGTTTGTTAATTATGTCTAAAAATTTACAGGTTAATAAAAAGTTTCACGTAATTCTTTTTATATTAATTCCAAACTTTCAACATTATAAATTATATCTCTTTATCATTCTCGAACACCACAAAGGTACTAATTAACGGAAGACTTACAAACTGTAATTGCCAAAATCTTATAAACTTTATGTAATTATTAATAAATTTAATTAATTACGAGAAGTGAATATAATCGTCCATTAAGCTCCCTTTTGTAGGTTCATTAGCAGTGAAGACGTAAATAGATTTTAGCTGTCCCAACGATAAAGGAAACAAAAGGTACCTTCCATATTTTAACCTAAACACGCAGTTTGCTTTACGCAGTCATCATTACCATTCTATTGTCCTTACGTTGGTAGTAATTGTACCATCGCTAGGCGATTACCTACCAACAATGAGTATCTTTATCTTAGATACTTCTATTGCAAGCTTATGACAAGGAGTTGACATTATCGCAAAATGTAACCACAAGGGATTTTATCAGTTCAGCATAATGTAATGCGAAACAGACCATTTTCATTTTCGATCAAACTCGTGTTCATCAGCAAGACATCAGTAAGCTGCGGCTAATTTAGATAAAGGGTGTGCTATATTTTATCCATAAAAATTGTTTTCCCAGTGAACTGCTCCGTTATCCTTAATGCCTCCCTCGGTTGCGGGAAAAGACCCGTGTCTAGCATTGGACCGTAAAAAAGGGTTGCAGTCAATAAACGCCCTTTTTGTTTCCTTTATAATAATGTGCTACGCGTTATTCAGGATTCATAATGGGCTTTTAGGCAGACCATAACTAATAATATGCTTGTTATAATTGAAAAATGTGAGCGCTTAATTGTTTAGCTTTTACGCTTCTTTAAATTTTTACTTCCTTATATGCACCTTACAAAGTTACGGTTATATTTAAGATTAGGTACGAATTGCGGTAACGAGGAAGGAAAACATCGTAAAGAAACATTCACACCTGAGAATTCTCGTTCTTTCTCTTGGAGATATCCAGAGTCTGCTGTAAGCTCGTTCGACTAAGGAAAGCATGACAAACTCACTCATTATGTACGGAGATCAGTATTTTATAGTGGAATGCTAAAATAATTGATGATGAATGCGATGACAATGATAGTGACAATACTATAATTGTTTTGTTTTAAATAAATAAACGCCTTTAAAATTATTGATTTTTATCTCTCCTGTCCATAGTAGAACAAGTCCATGTGGAGCGCCTGCTTCATTAGTTATTTAGCGGTGAGCCAAATGGAGCTCACTAAGTGAATAGAATAAAATAGGAACAAATCCGCTTTGTCGATCTAGAGTGAGTTGAACATACAGACCACTTTATTCACCACTTGTCAAACGGTTTTGAATTGCAAAAAGAAAATTCAAATCCTTTACAAACAACAGTCGCACTTGAAATTAATTTTGCATCAAGACATAATTTGCCATGCATTTACATTGATCCAGTTAATCAAATGGAACAGTAAAAGTAAAATGTATGAGAAAATGAAAAGATGGATTTTGCGACTTAGAGAAAGAGAGAGCAATAGAAGTTTAAATACATTCCCATAAACTCTTAACTTTCGGTACGACGAATCATGAGATATAAAATTTCGAAGGGGTGAACATTAGGATTTTTTACTAACGACTCTATCGCTCCTCTTATAGTTTCTTTTATTCTATTGAACAGTGAATTCGGAAGCACATTTTTTACATTTTACGACATTTGCGAGAAAATTGTAACTCGAAGATGATTTTGCTGAACCATAAAATTTTTGTCATCTAATTTGAGCCGATAAAAGATGATTCCTTGAGCAATTGACATTTTGCCGATATTATTCAGAACAAAATTAAGGTCGTGTGTAATATACATATATAATATTTACTGTTGTAATTTTCGTAACAATTCGGGTAAATTTTTTCGGTCTATTAATCTTACTTCATTAAAACGCTCATAGTTCTGATGAGACTCCACAACGATAACTATCTGTTAAGTTAAGTAACGTAGTTCTGGTTGGATTGGATAACGGATAGTAACAAATATTCATGAGTGGATCGAACATCAAAAGGGCGCGTTAATCAGTTTTAGTTTTACTCAGCCAGCAATAAACAAAACACTAAAGATTTGACTTAATAACTACTTATAACGATACTGATACAAAATGTTGGAGTATACTCTGCTATTCTCTTCAAGAGTCCAAACACATAGCTGGTTTCAGGTAGAGAACTTAACCTACTTTTCTTTAGAAAATGAATATAAACAAGGATAAATCAAGAAACTAATACTAGTGCCTATAGTGCATGACAGGTATGCAAGGAAAGGGATATTTTGCAGTCCGTGCTCACTGCCTACCTCGTAAGGGACCTGACGTGAAGATAGGTATGTATGTAGTGCCTACTACTAACAGGTGCAAACTTATGTATAATATTTAACCGTATAACTGTCCGTTTCACTGCATGTTTTATTTGTATTGAAAACACCGCTAGAAAGCATGGCGCTTTCAAAACATCCGTACATTTATGTAAGTGAAAGAAATCACCGCGTGAAATAACCATGTACCGCAAAAACCTTAAACGGAAATCGACAAATGGCTTCACGTCAAAATTTCCACACGAACGAAGGTGAAAGGAACGTGTAACCGCGCAACTGAATTTGCTGGAAAAAATGCTAAAACCACCCTCCGACCCGCGAGGACCGACCCGCAATATGTTCCATCGAAAGTCACTTAGGACGGCCGCGGCTGAGGAACATGTAAAAGGTGAGGAATCACTAAAGGGGATTACGTTACTATTACCTATATTTATACTATTATCTATATTAATGTATAAATGTAAAATTAATCTTTAAAGCTTTTTCATATCGAAACAGTGGAGTTTACTATCTTGGAAATGCTTATGAAAATAGCTTGAGGACCAAGAAAAGAAGACGGGTAATTTAAAAAAACATTTAAAACAAGGGTCATTATGGTATTCGAATTATTTATGTTTCCAAGCGAATTGATCGATCGTCATTTAAAAAATGTAGCATCGTAAGAATCTCAGGATAAAATGTAACGTATTTTTACGTCAGGAAAATCTCTTGTTTTTATGTTAAAACAGGAAACTGGTTCGAGCAAGAATTAAACATCTACAGCTTTAGAGACTTCGAAAAAATTGTATTGGGTGATAGATAACGCATTTAAGGTGTTGGAATACGTTTTTCACTGACGCAAAACTTCTAATTCTCTGTCATGTAAGTTATTGTTGTTACAAATTGATTCATATTAGATAATTTTGTAGAAATTTTTTCGACACAATTTCACAATATTATTGACACATATGCACTGTATTTTCTGATACATTTAACTGTTTTTCATTGTTTATATATTGTCCTACATGTTGTAATACAAAAGTTTTATGATAAATATTATATTGGTAACCAATTACATGTCATATAGGTTCAAGAGATTTAAATATATGTAAGTGTTATAGGTAATAGTATATAGGCCCGTAACCATTTCTGGCTTACCCTTCTCATCCTTCAACTACTAAGTAACTTTGGACGGGGTACATGGGATACCAGCCCTTAGAGACCGAGGAAATCTTAAGCATTATTATCAGCAATTACATGCGAGGCATTTACATAATTAACATAATAGTACACCGACAACGATGTAACTATGTATCTTCTAAAGTCACCGAATATCTAGGGATGAGTGTAGGGCTGATAGAATTTTTGCTCTTTTCAGAGCTCGTCCTGTTCGTGTAACAAGCTTTTGGATTTCCAATCGAGTGCTATCTACATGAATATCTTACGGGTCTTGTTCACTTTGTTGGAGATAGCCATGGAGCTAAAGTGTGAGTATAGCAGTATTTGCTATTTTTCTATTCAGTTCATGAAGATATATCGTTTACTTCAGCTTTATATGTAATTAAAAGCAAAGCTAGACATCTCATTAATAAAGAAGTTTTAAATACACAATTAACATTACATAAGGATGAATATATTATGACTAACGCTAGCGTAAATGGGCAACAATTACCTAAGCTCGTTTAGTGATTCTCTCCTCACCACGTAACGTATTGCGGGTTTGACCTTTTCAGGGCCAGAATGTGAGATATGTTCTTCGCTAACTGTATTTCATACTTTCTCAAACGGCCTAAATTCTTTTTTAATCTTTTGAATTATTCAAACATCTCAACAAAAAATTGTAACCTCGTACTAAATAACGATATTTGCTTTCCTTTTGAAAATAACACGTTAAACTTCTATTTAGCGATCTCTGTAGTCCATATAATACATAAGTATTTATGCACTTACAATATTTATTCGAAACTTCTGTATACCTAAGAAAGTACCGTCTCTATGAACTTAATGAAACCTCGTATTGTCATACTGCTTTGGTCAATTTCAACTAGAATGATGAAGTGAAAAATAGAAAGCAGAAAATAGATTTCACAACCTATGTCTTATAATCAAATGCACAAGATAATTTTAATCTCAAACATAATCGAATTTCCCATTCTGAAACAGACACAACCTGACGAATCTAACGTGTCACTGTCAAATCCCGAAGCGCGTTCTCGCGCAAACAAGTAGAGGGCATAATATAGGAAACGTTCGCTAAATGAAATTAAATTGATTTTCCGTTTTGCGTTCGCGAATCCTGTTCTGATGGAATTTCAAATTGTTACCGACGGGAGAGAATGTTTTTATTCGAATTCAATAGTAATTTTTATAAACTCAAGCTTGGTAGTGTCAGTCGGAAATGTATTCCGATTTTTATTCCAATTTCATCTTTTTGTGCGTTTAAATTAGTATAAGTTTTGAAATTAACTCTTCATTGAATGCTTGATAATTCCATAACAATCATTTGGATTCCATTTAATTGTCAGATTAACCATGCGTAATTGAAATTCAATACAGGATACGTCAGTCACTGTCGGCTTCCAAATTGTATGCAAACAATGGCTTTAGGTGAACATTTCTTCACAGATGACGTTCAATTGTTCTTGTCTTATTCGAAGCACTTTCGATGCATTCTTAAGTAGTTGGTTGAGAAATGATAATGCACAACTACACTTGAGTACTTCGTACACTTTCCATGGACTGACATTCGCACATTAAATACCAAACTATTTTCTGTCGTTAGTCCGGTTCAAATTCAGAACTGAGGTAAGCGTGTTTTAATTCAAATTAAAGTCACGTTATATTTGGTCAAAAAGGCTGGTGGCTTGTAAGAAACTATAAATATCATACATTCATCTTAGTCCAAAAACTAGGTAGATGTATCCTTAACTTGTCATTAGTTCATCATGAACATGATGGTACTAGCGAAGACGTTCATTATCCGGCCGGGGACTATTGTATGCATTTTATAAATATTATAATTTTCTGCGCCTACATCTTCAAGATTACAGTCTTCTTGCCGGTATAATACACAACAATGGAACACTAACAATTGATGTGAAATATGTTTTTGCTTCATGCGCACCAGGCGTAACGAACACGCTCGCTTTCGTTCAAACGCACCAATCAGATACGAGAGCCTAAAACACGCTATCAACATTTTTTAAACACTGGCATATATATAACCGATCGTACTTTTCGCTGTCGGGGAGTCCGTTGTTGCTGAGAAGACCGGCGGTTGCGAGCGCCGGACTCAAGCCTCGCTAATAATTTCAATTAATTAATAAGTAGAGTGGTTCTGTTGGTTCAGTGAATTCGATGTAATACGTCAGATGCATAACTGAGATACTATTAGCCCTCTTCTTCGTCAAGTAGCAAGTTTGACTTCCTTTTGCTTTTCTTTTTTCGAAATTTGGTTATTTACGTTTGTATAAAAAGAGTGACGACTGCAGTAGAATTACTTCAGGTGTGTAACGATAGAGACTTGGACATTCGGAGCTCTCTTCCGTCCATATAAAGTTTTATACATTTATGAAAGTGCTTAACTTAATCGGAGCCATAAATATACGAGTTAAGTTAATATAGTATATTGCCGTGTTCCACGTTATGTGAAGTACGATGGTGTATACGTAATACAGTATGCACCACCCACTCTCCCACAAACAATACATGCGTAAGCAAACAATATGTAAAGTATACATACCATACGTACCACTAGCTAATATATATGTATGTGTTTTGCCTCAGATCAGGGCATCATCGGAGACATGGACATCGTTTTTGCAAAGGAACTTTACTAATAATAAGTTAGATTGTCTAAAATGCAGTTTAAATGTTTTGATGTCCCACATTAACACGAAGTGTTTTAGTACATATATAAGTTAACAATATGAATTTTTTTTATAAATGCTGTAGCAGATATGTAAACTGCAATCGTACTGCACGTGGTGCATAGTCGCCTGCTTGCCATTTTCATTAACATGCCGCGTGTCGGCAGCAGCGCGGCTCACCTTAAGTAAACCGTCTTCTCTTTAAACCTCGCTCTAATAAACCCACCAGGTGCCACAGAGTAGATATGTTATAGAAGAGGATACAATTGATATTGTTTTCGTCTAAATCTGTTAGTGTAATTATTAATAATTTCATAATTTTCCGCGGTGATTTGCGTATTCCGAAATTGTCCAGAGTGTAGAGAGCTGTCTGACGAAACTCTCTACTCATATTGCAGAGTGATAACCGCGTCTCGGTCGATGACATCAGAGTCACATCTATTCCCTCTCGACTCTATGGGCGCAATAGTAAATCTTTCACACAATCGTAAAACGGGTTTACGATGCGTTTATGCGATGCCCTAATATACGTAAAAACGCACTGCTGGTATGTAATTAAGGGGATGGTTTGATTTTTTTAAATATACCTTGGTAGCTGGAATATACGCAGTTGAACGTAATATTTTAGTATCGTCATAATAAGGTTTTTCTCCATCGACTCCTATTACTCCACTCCTCTCAGAATGAGAGGGTTCAGGCCGTAGCCTGCCACTCTTTGCCAGACTTCACTCGCCCAAGAGAATTTTTTTCCTTAACCATAAAGTGTCCACGTGATGATGTTCTTCACCGTTAT
>DWEE01002801.1:0-11155 GCA_018245755.1 Parelbella macleannani
CTTGGTTGGTTAAACAAGCTCTGCTAATAAACTGGACATCTAGTGTGCCAGTTTATTTGATATTTTCAGAAAAAAAACCTAAGATTAATGAACTTCAGCGATGGAGTTTTCCAGAAAAGCGGATTTAAAATCCATTGATACGTACCCGATCTTCAACCTCAATGTAGAACACGATATTGTTCGTAAACAAGTATTTACAATACTTCATAATTTATTCGTGGCGAAATTAATTTAGTCGAACATAAACATTTAATTGAAAGCTTCGCGAGAGCCCTTACAACGTTATGAATTATGTTTCTATAGAAATTATTGAGTTTGGTAACAAGAGCTTAGCAAGAGGCTTAAAAGTCATGTATAAAATGAATAAATTTCATCATTCGTTATTAATACGAAAATTAATCTAAAGCGATGGAGACGATGTCAAAACTTAGTATCCTTCTTTGTTGGTCATTCTTATCAAACAGGTTACAGTCGATGGTGTATTCGATAGGCCTTCAACGTCGTCCTTTTCCTTGACAAGAATTACTTCCATTAGGACATTTTCCTCCTTTTCACAGTCCACACAATCGCCGGGTCCACAGTAAGTACCATGATGGACTCAGCTGATATTTATAAAAACCTTTCAATCGGTGGGTCTATGGCCTTGTAAACTTCTACCTATCTTTAGAATGCACACGTCTTCATAGAATTTTTATTGTATAACACAATGGCCTCGCGGTTTAGATTTGATTATTTCAAATGTAGCTTTATGCAGAAAGTTGTGTGAACCTTTAACGTCTCTAAGAAATCTGCACTTCAAAAACTGCTCCGTAATATTCGCCAAAATATATGAATAGAATGAAACCGCATTTACGTTCACCTCATTTCATATTCCGCAGTCATATTTTGCGTGATCAATAATCTGCAATCGTATCTGAATCATTCTCTTTACAATCACGGAGTTATTTAGTAAAAACGTAACATCACGTCTGTAATCCCGGAAGGAGTAGACAGAGGAGTACAATACCCTCCCACGTTGCGTTTACGTCCCACAATGAAATAGATGGTGATCCCATTACCATACATATCAACGGCACAGAGTTACTTAATAAATCGACCTCTATTACGAAAATCGGAAAGAAAAGAGCCCACCATGTGCAAAATAAGAACACCGCGCAACGTGAAAAGCAAATTGGTTGTCAGTGGCATCAAGTACGAATACGGCTCGGCGGGGCCTTTTGTTCTCAATGTGGGGCACTTGACGGCTGCGTTGCGACAGGTTACGACCACTGGGAGATGATGTAGTCGTACACATAACAGGATTTACTATAACGATTCAGCACAGCCATATTCACTCTGTCTAATGTTTTTTTTTTTTTTCAACAAAATTATTTCGTAATACGTTTCTGGAGACAGACGAATCAAATGGAAAAATGAAAAGTCCAAATTCACTTTTAATGTTATTTGTTAATTTCGATAAACGAGTCTCTTGTGATACTAGTAAGTGTTGAGTACATTGAACGAATTTATAAAGTTATGATACATTTAAAGCTTATATAAACAACAACGACATGGGAATCGCTTTCATTTTTGCAGTTCGAAAAATTTGTAGACATTCATTATAATAAATAATAATCGACCCATTTGTCATTCCACTGTTGGAATATCAGTCTCCTCTCATATTGAGAGGGTCAAGGCCATAGTCTGCCACGCTGGCCAAGTGCGGGTTGACAGACTTCACACACCTCAGAAAATATTTTTTTTTTTTTTTATAAATTCTAAGGTGTGCAGGTTTCCTCACGATGTTTTCCTTCACCGTTAGCAAGGGATATTTAAACTTAAAACGCACTTTTTTTTATAAAGAGGTGCGCGCCATGGATTTGAACCCAGGCCCCCGGAATGAGAGGCTGAATTCTTAACCACTAGGCTACCTGCTTCTTAATAATAATTTTAATACGTTTGAAAATATTTGTTCTTAAAAATCTTAGTTTTTAATATGTTTATTGAACCTTAAACCCTATTGAGAATACTATCAAAACCAATATATGTAGTCAATAAATACCTGTTTCTACATATACCTGCATAAAACCTGGGACTTCAGTAAAGGTTGATAAGGCGTTTGCTTGGCATGCATAGTCCATCTCAAGATGTCTTTTTAATTTCCATCAAACAAGACCGTAACTAAATGTAAGCTAATCTCATCGTGACAAAAAATATCAAACAAAAAATCATGATTAAAAATATACTCTGTCAAGGATAACTTTTACCACCAAAACATATCCATTACAAATTTAAAATGCCTCAATAAAAAACGTATCTGTGAACACGGAAAATCGTTGGCGACGTCCCGCTGTAAAGGAAACCGGAAGTTTCGGGAGCGGAGTGCAACGGGAAGCGGGCGCGGTTTGTGTCACTGCAATTGTTATGCTAATGGGGTTGTTTGGGGGTTGACACATAATTAGTACTCGTGTTACTTTAGAAATACGACATAAGAAGATATAGATGTTTGTGCACTCGGTGATCTGAGTGATAATATATTAAATATAATAATTATCTTAACATAACGTAAGATCACGCCTACATTTTCCGGATGGGGTAGGCAGTGTCTAAACACTGGTAAACCGCTGTACTAATACCGCGATTTACTAGTTAGGTATACGTTCTACAGTTGTAAACGGGGTTAGCCTATTGGTCTACAGTCTACACCGTGCTCAAATCCAGACTCCGTAATTTCTAATTTATAATAAAGTAAGTGCACAAAATGCAACATTATCATTAAATACTAAATATGTGAGAACGAAAATCTTACTGAAATCTGTCATGCCGCTTTCTATTCTGGCCGTCTTCCTTTCATAAGTTAATTCCGCCATACATTAAATTGTTAATCAAAGGTCTAATGAGGTCATTGTTATATTACATAAGAGGAGTAAGAGATAATAGAACATTTCTATTTAACGTTCTATTAGGCCCAGACTGTTGCTTGATTTTTGAACAATTGATGTTATCTTTAGTTAACGGTTAAAACTTATTATTGATTAAATATAGAGTTTGTCCACGTTGACCAAAGACCATTCGTTTCGCTGAAGATTATATTCTACGCAGCACCCGACGCGCTGAATTGACGTTAATATCCGAATTAATTCGCTTACAGTTCTGACTTTTACTGCTTTCTTCCCTTTGCAATGGCCGCGATTAAATAACAACGAGCTTAACTGTGGAAAATCGTAAAAAGTTACCTCGCGACTCAGAAACTTTTGAAATGACACTTGAGCGCCAGTATTAGCTGGGAGTTGGGGCGGTAACGTGGACGGCTTCTAAATATCGTTAGCTTTGTGTTTCAAGTTAGTTTACATGTATATTTTTATATTTATTTCATTTTCCATAACGTTTGAGTAGATTTGGTAAGCTGTATGAAAATCATACTCTAACAGTGGTAGGCTAAATTTTGATCAATGTAGTTTGTTTAGCTGACATTGGTCTCTATGTGACTGCGTGACATATTAGAATAATTCTCACGATCTGCCAGTATGCTTATTTTTTTGGACACGCTGTTATCCGTGGACAAAGCATACCTTTATTTTTTGTTTTGATTACTCTCAGTATTCATGAAATTTAAATAAATAACTTAAAATATAAACCTAAATATATAGCCAAATTTCTCTCATTTTATTTAATCATTCAAACCAAAATATTTATCAGTGTAACGCAAATAAATTGTCCTTAACATGGATTTAGTTAACAATAAATAATATTGTTATTAAAGCCTTATCAATAAACATAATTCTAAACAATACTATAGCCAATACTATAAAAAGACATAATATGTGCTCATGCAAGTGGCGATCCAAAAAGGCTTTTACGACACGAACGCGTTACGAAAACAAAGGGACTCGCCGATGCACATTTAGCGAAATTAATAAAAGTAGCCCCTGGGCACGAGTAATTGCGAAATTCATTACACGTGGATATGCCTATCGCCGCGGGTTGTTCCTGAAAAATGAGCTTCAAAAGTATTCTATGACGCTTATAAAAGTTGCCCTGTTTGTTAAGCAAACATTTAGCCAGTTGTTTTGAGTGCAAATTTTAAATGAATTTTATTATGACGGTTTTCGTTCCCATCACTTAACAAATGTACAGTGTATGTCCTGTAAAGGTCGTAATGGTCATTACAAATGAAATATTATTGTTTAGCTGCGATATTTATTGTCTTCTTGCTGCTTCTGTGTAATCAAAATTAAGGTGTTTATTAGTTTTTCTTCACATTATAATGAGAACACAGTAGGTATAATGAGAACTTATTTAGTCAGGCTTAACGGAGGTTACGCGCCAGGGATTCGAGCACCAGGCACTCGAATTAGAAAGCAGAATTTTAAGCCAATACGCTATGCCCACTTCAAATAAGGTAAATTAACGTTACGAAAGAGATTTCGAAATATTACCCCATCGAATCTATATAGAACACTACCTCTAAATACGTTTCTAAAATTGGGGTTCCTTCGGTTATTACGTTCCACGCTTTGTCAGATGCAAATCAAGCGGGGGCCGCGTCTCTTGCAGGGGCACTGAAATATGACGGTAATAAACAGCAATACGGTGCCGCTGTTGGGAACACCTGACGGTATGGTCACCCCATAAGCGTTCACTTGGGTAGTGAGAATGGATGAGGAGTTTTCTGGAAAGATTATTCAGCTTTTCGCTTTGGGAAATTAACGAAGGCGTTTCATTTCAATCGAGGTCTTGACGTCAAATTGTGTTCCATATTTTAAGCTTGTTTTTTATGATTTAGTTTATATCTCATAACACTCTTCTGGTTCGTGTATAAGAGTGGAGGGATAAAAAGTTGATGGTAGTTTAAATTTATCATCCAAGTGGACTATTATTCACTAATGTATCAATGTTCAAATAGATTATTAGATAGCACGACATTTACTCAAAAATCTGTTCCATTTTTAAAAGGTTGTAAACATTTAGAGAAACATGCACAAAACAATATTACCATAATGCTAACTTGCATAAATAAAAAACAAATGTTTAAAGACGATCATCATAGAACCACAAGAACCGGCCGCTGCAGTTGTATTGAGGTGAACGAATATATTGTATCAGTGAAAACTCGACTTAAAACCTCTTCAGTATCTGTGTTCTCTAAACAATGATCGTTTTTGTTACAATTTTCTCGGAATCACTCCGGATATTGCTTTGGAAGATAAACCGGTTGTTTGAGGAACAAACGAAACGCTTAGAATAAGTGAACACAAATAAAAACATTTAAAACAAAAGAGAAGCATACACAGTTTTGTTTAACTATGATAATTGTTAAAGGTAATTTAAAATGTAATTCCATAAGTGTACGTAATGACACATTTTCTGAAATACACACTGGAAAAAAAACCAATTTATAATGTATGCTCCCTTTTATAAAAGTTTTTCAATTGAAATAATATATTTTTTTGTAATTGTAATATTATTTTGTAATATTATTTCTTTTTTATATTTTGAACATAATCGCAGGGCTCGATTTGTTTAGCGGTTTATTAAACTATCGTTTTAAATTGGGCTCCGCGGAAAATCCACTATTGCTACGAAGAAAGTACTTAGGCCGTACTCTGAAGGTGATACTGAATTCTTGTACCAGTGCATTTAACTGTACATATTCTGTACTGCACACAGCTAGACAACAAATTGGTGCGTGAAAGGTTTTGAGGTCTGCCTCTGTTCCTAAGAATACGATGGCCTCTCAGTTGTAGTCTCACTTTACAAGGATGCACTGCTGAGTGCAGTGGTCGGAGCGATCTCAGCTCCTCAAAGAGCTGCTTCAAACAAACGACGCGAGTCGTTAGCACGAGGATCACGTTGTGGCAATTTCACAGTTTGCCACGTACATAGCGCTAGTACGTATGTACGTCGCGGTAAACTTGGAAATCAGAGATTGTTAATAATAGACTGCTCGTTGGTCGAGTGGTTGCTGAAGCGACTGCCGATCGCGGTGAGGTGCTAGTTTAAAATCACGGGTAGGGTAACTACTGTTGGATTTTTGGACTAATTAACAATTTCTGGTAATGACTCAGAGTCTGGATCTGTGCCCGGTGTACGGCAATAGGCTCACCACCTATTCCATGTGACGTAAACGTTACTTGTGAAACTAGGGAGTGTATGACACTCTTCTGCCTAACTCTTCAGGGATTATAAGCGTAATGTTACTTTTTTTAATAACAGCTAACCGTTTGATATAAAGTGAATTTATGTTACAGCTGATCTTCGTTGTTAGCAAATAAAATTGAATAACATCAATAATCACTATTACAATATCCTCACACTATGTCCGTTACATGTATAAAGCACCAAAATAAAAAAACACAAATTGATAAATGTTCATTAATTTCTATACAAAAATGTGTTAATACATTTTCGTAAAAATTACGCCTCAGAACGCAGTTCCGCAGTTTAAACTATTATTATTGTCAACAGTCGGTCCCCATGACGTCATTAGGGTTCCATCAAGCGGAATTGCATAAAGACAATTTCGTAGTAACAAGGACCACCCGTCGCGATCAATTGGCCACTTGACTGCTCATTGGAGATCATCTATCCCGAAACAAAGGATCCTTTCTGTGCCAGCGTAAAGAAATTCACAATTTAGCAAAAACAAACAATAATAATATTACTATGCTGTAGTAACATGACAATTAAAAATATTTAATCGATTTTTAAACTGTAAAAATATCTTGACTTGACTGTTTGTAAAAACACACGAACCAATAACTGCGTTTCGTTTAACGCTGTAAACTCATTATCCAGATGTTCACCCGTTAGATATTTACTCATTATCTATCCGGTTAATGAGATTATACATACATACTATATTGCGTTTGGTACTACGCTATGTAAACACACGGGTTGCTGATGAGTTTACGAGAACAACAGCCTAGTTCCTTTATGCAAGTATACAAAGTTATACGTATATATGAAAGTACGTAGAATGGAACGCATCGTTTCGGCTAATGACGGCGCCGCGTCAAACTGACGCACTGTTTGCGCGACGCGGGCTTTTCTTTTTTTCTTTCTTCTCAGCCGGCTTTACAAAGGACGTGTCGTTTTTCATTTAGATGAAGCCTTTATGATGCTGTGTACTAGTGTACACTTATACGTGTAGGAACTAATATCTAATTTTCAATTTCGAATATGGTTTCCTTTGTGTGAAATTTTTTCTTTTTCGATGCTGAGAATATTTGGCACACAGCATTGTTATCCATTAATTGACGAAAGTAGTTTGTCATAACGTTGCAAGTGAAAATACTTATTCTATGCCTAGACTTATGGATACTAAACAAAATTATTCATATCTAGCAGTGGACAGCGGCTGACGACAATGATGATGGCGTCCATTCAAATATAGATTGTCCAGGACTGAATCGAATCAAGGTTTTGTGCGAAATATTGAAATTCTGTATTAGGTACAAGTGCCTGTAACTAAATTAGTTGAGAAAAAAGTAACCAATCGTAATACACTTTGTGTAGTATGGAATTTTATTCTTAAGAATTCCAACAATTCACTTTGTTTGTAAGAACTTCTGACTACTTGTTCATATATCGTTTACTTCATTTGTATGTACATATATCGTATTACTAACTAATATATCGTGTTAATAATTTATAACATTTTACTAATTATTTAAACTTAATTTGACTGCCTTGTTGGTTGAGTGGTTGCAAGCGCGACTGCCGATCGGGAGGTCCTTGGTTCAAAATCCCGGGTCGGATACTATTGGATTTTTCTAATTTACAATATCTAGTAGTGTTTCGGAGTCTGGATCTGTATTCGGTGTATGGCCATAGGCTCACCACCTATTCCATGGGATTTCAACGTAACTGGTGAAACATGGGAGTTTACTGCACTCCTCTGCTTATCTCTTCGGGAATTACAGGCGTGATTGTACGTTATCTTAATTTATTTATCATATTATTGTACATTTCATACTGATGTTGTATTTGCAAAAGTTAAAATAAAGACTTTCTTTTGTTGCAGGTAAGAAAAGTTTTATACAAGACAATATAAAACACATGATATTAGTTCACAGCCTACATATCAGAAAATTTGTGAGTAACATTAACGCATACCAAAATTTTTTATTTATTAAAAATGTTTTATCATATATATTTTTTTAATTTTTGTACTTTGACTATCGCCATGTTATATTCCAATAGATATACATGAGTGATTTAAGGTGAAAAGTATTTTAATTTGCTTATGCTAATATTCTTACTGCCATGATAATAACCTATTACCAAGTCAAGATATAAGATTTTTTCCAATGATGGCAATATATGTACCTACATATTTCTTTGTGATAGCGAGTACTTAAAGAAGTAATTGGAAACCAATTACTAAAAAAATAAATCAAATCTAATTGTAAGTATGGATTTTTTTTAAATTACGAATTTATACAGAAAATATCAGCGAAAGTCATTTAGAATATCCATAAAAAATTTGCATTATCGCACGCGCACATAATATTTTTTCTTAAAGAATTCGTACAAATGAAAAAAGTAAAAAGCAAATGAGCTAGTTAGCGAGTTTCCGCCGGGGTTGAGGTGCGGGGGGAAGGGAGTCCGCTTTGAATTTAATTCGCACTCTTATAACAAATAACGAATGTACTTAAAACTTGGAAAGGACTGTCCCCTTACCGTCTAGACTTAACAGGTGTCCTAAGGTTCCGACGTTCTCAGAGGAATACTCTCCAAAAGAACGCCTAATTCGTCTTCACAATTTATTCGTTGTCGCAGCGCACTGCACTTAGCATGTTTTAAAAGTAATAATAGTTCATGGTAATAACCAATAGTCGTTGTAACTGTTTAAAACTGAACAGAACGTGAAAAAATAAGTAATAGGAGAATACTATTTACACTTACTAGACGTATATGAGATATACATAAGTATATAAGTTGTTGAAACAGGACAGTTTTGCAATATTGGCCGTTTGTAATAAAAACATATGCGTTTTTTGAAAACTACAAATGTTCAATGACGCGACAGACGACGATCGCTTACCATTAGATAGCCTATTCGCGTGTTGCCAGTTTAAATATATAGGTACGTATATAAAAACTTTTTTTACAATGCTTTGATAAATAGAAAATCAACGAGATATTATTTCGTTTAATTCAAACATCGCCGAGTCGTTTAAAAAGTTCGTTCTCCAAACACTCTGTTTATTACACTTTCAATATTGTTTTGTGTAAACGAGAACAGAGTTCCGAAATAAACAAGTCTTTTGTACCTCGCGAAGTGTATTAATTGTTATTGTTTAGTTGATCGTTACGCGGAAATATTTAAATTCAAATTCGAGATGAGTTTAGGTAAAATTTAACATCGGAATAGACTTTCGTCTGAGATGTTCCTAGAGGTATTCATGGGGTTCCTCTAAAAGAACGTTAATACAATCCTTCAGGGCTTCAAGACTGGAGATATTGGTAACGCCTCTGGTGTTACAGATGACCATATGCAACGGTGACCGCGTACCATCGGATTACCCGTTTGCCTGTTTGTAAGCCTTTGCAAAAAAAAGTCCGTAACTAAAACTCTGCACTGTCTAGTTTGAATGTTATAACTACAAACACAACTAACCTGAAGTTGAAGGCTATTTTGAAAACACCGAATCATTCCATTTTATTAACTTTACAATATTATCCATTGCACAGAATGCACATAAATAAATACATATATCGCGGGATTTGAATTGTATGTGTAAATTTCGCACATAATATGCACTAATCCTATCCGCCAAGAACCCTATGGATTACTAGATTTTTCTAAAACTGTCAGTGTTAGATAAACTTTTTGGCGCAATGGTCACCACAGGGTTCTGGTTTACATTATCTGTTCTTGTGTAGTAGGTTGGATTATCTATGTATCCACGGTGTCTATCACCAAGGGCATTAGCATTTGCAGAGCACAACTTCACGCATAGCCTAATCTGCCGTCGGCGAGCAGGTCATTTAGCTGTGCCTTAGTAGACTGCAATGTACAACGACCAGTCCGCATCAAATTCTATACTCGTTATTTCAAAAATTCACTTCAAAATGGAATTCTATGTAAGCGTAAACGTTCCGGTCTCCTAAATCCGGATACTTTATTTAAATAAACCCAAAATTTTAATACAAAACAGACGCAAATGCAACTTGCAGCTTGTTACTATTACCACCCCTTCCCTTTGTTTGCATAACTCACTAAAACGCACCCCTACTAATGAAAACGCGGGGAAAATTCGGGAAAACTCATAATAATAGGGGACCGTGTTGGGTATAGGCTGATTTTAAATTCACAAAGTTACATATTTATGATATTATTGAAAATTTGCATAAATAAATTTTAAAGATTAACAATCGGACTTGTGTTAAATTATTTCAATTTGAATAAGATCATGAGATTGCTCTGTTATTGTTATATTTAAAATTGTCTTTCCATTCAATTTTAAAATTTATTTAAATAAACGTAAAAATATAAACGAAGTTGGATTCGACTGTCATAGACTGTCAATTACATTTCATCTTAAATATACGGAAGTATTTATGATAATAATAATGTGTGTTAAAAATCAGCGCAATAGTATTCTGACGTCATTTCAAAAGTTCTTTTATTAAATATCATTGTATTGTAAAGTTACAATTTGAAATAAATATTAATAACTATTTTACCATCCTTTAATTATGTGTAATTAAAGTCTGTAATACATATCAAAATTATTATATTATGAAATATTTTTGTTGCAATAATTATTTGTAATCTTTTTCAAAACACCGTTTACAGCGCATCCTGTGTATATGTATAAACCGAAATAAATATAAATTCAAAGGTCTCCGCTCAAATTGTGCGAAACTCAAATTGATGCAGATGTCGTCTCCCCTCCTATTACCGTATGCAGATTACAGCAGGTTTACTCACTTGCACCGAAAACTCAATTCAACCGTCGCGTTCAAACGGGACTGCATGTTCTATTTTAATTGAATTTTTTTCGATTAACCTAACTAAAACTGTAGATGATGATCTAATATATGTGTGATAGTAACCTAATTGTGTGACATTTCTATACTCGTATAATTGATTTACACATTCGCTTATCTCCGCAGCTACCTCGCTGCAAACGGCGGGGTTTCATGTTGAAGGACCTCATACAGG
>DWEE01002802.1:0-11153 GCA_018245755.1 Parelbella macleannani
TTCGTTTTTCTATCTTTGAAGGGATAATATTTAAAACGAAACTTTGTAATTAGTAATGTTGATTGTCAGTAGATTTTTTCATCCATCTCATTTTAATTAACGTATCGACACCTATGACGACGATCAAAAGTATAAATACAAATTTTTTTTAACATATTGTTGAGGATTTAAAAATTTCAAATTGAGCTCAAAGGACCGATGAAGTTGTTGCGCATCGCCTGCGACGAATAGGTATGTACATACGGAAAGCACTATTAAGCTAATATTAGGTAAGGTACAAAAACCTCTAAGAAATCAGTAACCCAAAAACCCGAAAACAGAGGCATGAATTATTCAGAAAGTTTAGGACAACGTTAGAGCGATTGGACTAGTTATCGATAAAATATTAAAGTTTAAAAGATTTATTTAAATAATTACATTGTACATAAGGGGGTGTACATTAATTACGCTAGGAAAATTTGAGTCCCCCCCCGTAAGATTTCGTAACATTATGCTTAACCCCTCTCCCCCATCCTTCAATATCACATGAGATTTTTCAAAATGCATGTATTTTGTAAATGTGTCGAATTTATTCTAAAAAGCAAAAAAATGTTTGCTTAACATTTTTATTTAAAACTAATCAAGACGACTATTTAAAATGAACGAGTAAGTAGATTATAATTACAATGAAAAGTAAACAATACAATACTTACATTGTTACTACTAATATTCATAAAGTCATAAAATTAAATACCATTTTCTTGCTAAAAAATTACGTGATATTTGCCTGCCGAGTCCCCTCCTCCCCCAAAGTACAATTACATGAGATTTGAGTTGACCCCATCCCCCCCTTGAATGCCTCACGTAATCAATGGACGCTCCCTAACTGCAGTGTTTCTCAATTTCCAAAATAAAAAACATTTTATCACGAAACTTTCTGAGCATCCAGGTACTTACGGCTCTGCCGCTTCAGAACTGAAAATTTGAAGACATAACATCGTTAATGAATTAAAATAAATCGAATATACTATAATTACATATATAAATAATATTGAGTAATAAATTAAATACGCTAAAGTACTTAGACATACTAATCAATACACGTAACTAACACATACCAATTAAATTAATAAATACATGATAAGGTTACAAGAAATGGGAACTATGTAATTGAAGTTTTTTATAGCAAGATAAAACTACATTCTACGCTTACAAGGAACTACTGATAAGGGAGTACTTTGCAATGATTCATCGTCTCGTAACTGATGGCACTTGGTGGTTCGACTCAGGCGTGGACAACGGGCCTGTTTTTTTACCTTTAGTCTGTATTAAAAAACTCAAATAAGTACATTTCTAATTTCAAACTGTGGTGCACCTCGCCGCGATGGATTTACCTATTCACAACGGATATACTGCTAAAGATATGTTATGAAATGTCTTTTGTCGAAAATGGTGACTAGACAAAACTGTATAAAGTTTCAACAATGAAAACGATCTATGATAATACACAAAAGAATGAAACCTTGGTTCTGATTGCCCTCTATCATTACATTATGTAAAACACTGCACGGTTACTGATCAATTCCATTATATTCGATCTTAAGTCACCGTATCGGCTAAAATTAGCCTTTAATGCCATCAATCCTCGATGTTATCGTCACTTATGTATAACTTAATCAGTCCCAGGAGCATGCTATATAATATAAATACTCACTTATTCCTATGTTTCCCGGTACACTTCACTTTGACATGGTCGCTCCTGGTCAGCGTGTACACCTCGTCGCCCTTCACGTCGACCGGCTCGGCCACTATGTACTTCTGATCGCTCTGGTATATTATGTCGCTGTACGAACACACTATATCCTTGGTCGTTTCCAATATCTGTTTCACCACTCTGCATTCCGAATGCTGCAATAGAAATAATAAAAGGACTCTTATTGTTATGTATAGCCCGCAGAAGTTAACTAGACCCCTCGCTATGATCACGTTTAGTGAGGTACCGTGTACGTCGGAGGCGAGAGCGGTAGCGATTGTTAGAACCCTCGGAAGGGAAATGCAGTTGATTTCTGCGTGTTGTACAATAGCAGACCATGGCCTTAAATCTTTTAATTATGACGAGAGACTAATGTAGCAGTGGAATAATAAAAATATTAATGGCTATTATTTTATACATAAAATGAATGCCAGTTCCTAACTTGTAACGAATATTGATACTTAAAACAATATATTACAAATTGATACAATATACGCAATGCCGTTTCTTTCTTTTGAATACCACCGTTTCTCTAAAAATGAGGGTTGAGTAGTGAGTACCAAGTTGTTACAGGAAATGGCCATTGTTCAACCTCGTTCGGGACTTCCGGTCAAATATATAATTTTTCTATCGTTTGTCTGGCTCCAGTGATTGGCGACTGACTAATGCGAGATATTTTGAGGTCATTTCCCAGGCAGGACTAAAATTTGTGTGTTGAAAACGTGTGCTTCTTGTTGTGGATATGTTTACATAAAACAATATTTAGAAACGAATTTATGTATGTCTTTATGACTTTCACTTGCCTGTTCACCATAGGGTGCATTTGGCTAGTTTGAAATCAGGCGGGCCGTATGTAAAATGAGGCAAGATAATTACAATTATTATTTTAAAAACAACTTGATAAACAAGCTGGTCACCAACTAGTTTTACGTCTTTTGAGCACTGGCCAAGCAATGCAGAGTATGTCCGACCTTCGATAGTATTTTACCGCTAACCGCATTACAATTGGTATGAACTATTAACTTGTTCTAAACCTACATAACATTTGACCCAGTCCGTGCCCTGGCACTCGACTTTGGGCATTTCCTTGTCGAATTGCGTCACCTCCTTTGCAAATGGATCCAACCTCGGAATTTCACATCCTGTGCCTTTGTCCTCCTTCAACGCTTCTTGTAAACTCCGTTCTATATACCTGGAGACATTTGTTTTTAAATCATTAACAGAGAAAAAAATAAAAAAATATTGAAACCCGTGTTTAAATCATGTACAATAAAAATCAAAGGAATAACTAAATAAAGAGAAGCATAGCAATACTTATTTATCAACAAAGTACCATGCCTATTCGCAGGTAAATCAATCAAAATAAAATAAAAATTCAAGCACAAGCTCTACATTTAGAAAAGAGCAACAACATAAACCAAAAAATCAAACTACTTACTCAATAACAGATTGTCTGAAAAAACGGAATAAAAAATTTTTGCATTAATTGCACTCATACATGCACGGTATACAAAATGTATCAAAAATCAAAATATAAATTGCACGAAATGCCACCAGCATGCAGTGTCATATGTAACGTGCTATAAGAAAGAACTATCGTATATATGCTAACAAGTGCAACAGGCCTAGCTACATCTACTCACCACATGCAAACATTACCTTATGAAGAGGACGCCCCGTACGTCAATGATAAGCTGCAATATTGCTTTGTCTGTGCAAACAATCCGTTATTTCAATTATTGTTATTAAAACCAAACCGAATTGTGTGGTAACGTAAATCATATTAGTAGTATAAGCTATCTTCATTTTAGAGCCATATGTCCAAAGGTTGACTGCGGACGATGTAAGCTCAGACGGGTGTATCATACCGATGAAGGGAAACATAGTGAAGAAATCTGCACATCTTAAAGTGTTTCATAATATTCCTTAAGTCGTGTGAAGTCCATCCACGCACACTGACCATTATGGTAGACTTTAATATTCTCCTTCTCATTTAAAGTGTCCAAGAGGCGATAAATAGGTTGATGATGATGATGATGCTGGTGATAATGATGGTAATAATGATGACGGTGGCAATAACGATGATAATCGTCTGAAAGACGAGACATTGCAATCGGAGCTTATCGCTATTAGCATTATCAGTACAACTGACCTTGGATAAACGTTTAATAATTAATCAATTTAAACACATGTACGTACATAGGGTGCCGTGACTGATTACTAAGTACCTTGTGATAATTGATATAAGAGATATATGAAGTGTGGTCAAAAATGGATAGCCTTGTTTTATACTAACGTCACTTAAAATAATTTATAGAGTTCAGTTTATTTGAATCAAGGTTTATTAATACATTATTTTATATAGAGTCAAGATTAAGAGACGAAAATTTAATTACAATACAAAATTAGTTACAAAATATGACCACATTAAATGAAAATAATTCTCACCGGCATTTGACCCGTCTCTTTTTATGCAAGAAATAATCTTTTGATTTCACGTATACTATGACGAAATTGTGTAAGCTGAAAGGCAATGAATTGTTGAATATATGAATGATGGTCATAATAACTATAACCAACCGTTTTACCTCTCCATTGTTGGGCACGGGAATTCTGACAGACGTAAGAACAGTGCTGCACGCCGACCAAGTACGGATTAGCATACATTATAATATAATAAACGACTGTAATGAAATACTTTTTACATATACCATTGCATAATAATTTCCTCGTTCTAAACCTATGCCAGGAATTCATTCGCACGTGTCAAGAAACGACGACGTTACGATTCAAACTATAAATATTGTAATTTAGTCGATGGTTTTTCCATCGATTCATCGTTTTGATATATTGATATTGGAAGAGTCCACAGGGGACCGTGCAGATAAAGACATTTAGGCAAGCCGTAGTTTTTGCAATTGTTCAATCATCAATTATTGTTCAATCATGAGCTTGATACTTTCATGATTCAGGTCCCGACGTTAGCCACTGCCCCTACGCAAGACTATTTCAAAGTAGTATTTTTAATATTGTCCATCGTTTACATTGGCAGCGACACACATGTATACATAAAGGTCGTACACACTTGGCGTACACACACATACAAAGGCACGCTTCGAATCACGCGGGCCTTTGCATAATATGTTATGTTTACCTTATATGACTTCATGAAGTTTTTAAAACACGGTTATCAAAGCGTGCAGAAAACGCCACATGTTTACTAGTTAACGCTCCCAATTTTTCAGCGTCTGCATATTAGTATAGTCAATAACGATGGTGATTCGGAATGTGTCGTATGAATCAATGGGACCTGTAATACGAACCTCAACTCTCTTCTGACGGTACACTGTGAAAGGGCCCGTGTCAAATGAAAGTACTATAATATAATAACACATAATTCTTCTTATTTCTGAGAGAAGATCCGTGTCCAACAATGAAACGATTAAAAGTTTCAGGATGATGAGCTATAATATCACCACAGTCAGGCCTTGTTACGATAGCAGGGAGTTAGTGGTAAATGATCAATTTACCTGTTAGCAAAATTGAGCACTGCGTTAGCTTCCCTCCATCCCTCGTGTGCGTCCAACCCTTGCGTAATGATGTTAGTAAGGGGAGAATCATTGCTCGACAGTTCTACACTAAAATAGCGGTGTAAATTAAAAGCAACTATGAAATAAAAACAAACATAAAGAGATAAAAGTAAAATGTAGCAGTTCTATTTCACAGTGCGGTTTGTGAGGTCCATTAGAAGTATTAAATAAACATCAGTTTAACTTCAACTTAGTATTCGAGTGATGTCGGTAGCCTAATAAAGTGCTGGCGTTTTGAATTCACGTGAAGCGTAGATCCATCACTCCCTTGATACTGCCCGGCAGTTTTGGGAGACTCTGGACCCCTCCATCAAAATATTTTAGCAGTATCGGTCTATTTACCGGTCGGTACTATTACTCGTATATCTCGCCAATTCGTACCATGACATCACCCTATATTTCTACTCACGGTTAGTGAGTGCAGCAGTTAAAATAACGCGGATTCAACAAAACAAAAATGTAGAGTTAACAATGTAAAGGGCACTTATGAAAATAAAACTACAAATATTATTAGAGTCATCAACCTTGTCGCTATAAATATTTGTTTTAACCGTTTAGGCCTCTTATAGAATAGAGTATTTTTGGCGAGGTTACGTTCGTTCTAGTATATGTGCGTATACGTGCGTATACGTGTTGTATTTCGGACCTAAATATAATAAACGAGCACGTTTTGTGTCCGCCTCAGTGCGGTGTGAAGGAACGGGTCGTAGGCAACTCAAGCGTATATACGCGCGTTGCAGCGCGCTCACGTTCGTACGAGGCGCGCGTATATACGCTTGCACGCGCGTACAAAAACGGACCTATACGCGCCGAAAGTACGCTAGTCTAAAAGCGCCAAAAAAAAAAAAATGGAATACCAAATCAGGCAAATAGCAAATCTTGAATAAAAATTTGGACGGCCTATATTATTGGTCACTTATACACTTCCATAACCAACCACTTCGAGAACAATGGATACAAATTTATTGTTTCATTTTACAAATAAAACATATTAGGTGTTTCGGAATTAATAATATAAATTCTTAATCCCCAATACTAATAGCAAAAACAAGGAAAACAAAATAATATTTAAAAGAAATTAAAATAAATTTATCTTTTCCTGCTGTATATTAATATATACTGCAGGAAAAGATAAGTTTATTTTAAACATTTCATAGTAATCGTACTGTGGTGCAATTAACTGTGATGATAGAATAAATATTAGATATATTGGTCGTGTATTTCAAATTTTCAATGCAACGCGTAACAAAAACCAAGTTGGGATTTATTGCAGATAATTATCAATGTTAAATCTAGAAGCCTAAAATAAAAAAAATAATCCATACTCAGTGGCGTTTGCTCAATATATGATTATGTAATTATTACGGGGGATTTTAACACATGTTTCTGAAGAATAACTGACGCACTTCCAAACTTACATCAATTTTGACTTCGCCTAACCTAATTGTCTCGTTTCTCTCTGCAACTCATAATTTCTCCAACTGTATATTATTTCTAGGTCCAATGAAAGTCACATTCCCAGTAGCTCAGTCATTCATGCTTAATGTTTAATGCGTATTTCTCTTACCATGATCTAGGTTATATACGTCGCGTCGTGTTCATCAATCTAACGTCCACAATTACTTTTTCAAAGTTTTAAGAGTTAAAGACTACAACTGGTACTAGGTGGTACTGGTAATTTAAAAGTGACACGGTTAAAGATCTCGGGATTAGCATCGACCCAAATATCAAAAAGAATGCTCATGTCACCGAACTATGTTGATATCTGCAACTACTTGTGGATAACCTTTCCCAATTACGGCTCTGCTGGAAGAGATTTTTCTAGAAATAAGCAGTCTTGTACAGTTCTCATTTGATACCATTTTTCTACTTTAAATGTGTTCGTGTCCATAAATAAGTAGTAAGATAAATAACCCCACTCAAACATGCATAGGGATATTAGGGATAAACATATATAATGGTAAATATAAAGCAAAAAAAAATGTTAAATACAAATATATTACGACAAAGTGCAGTCAAGGCAGAATACACAAATACAAATGGAAAACATACTAGTCAGATTCATGCGAAATATAATGAAATAATGCACGCAACTATAAAGACCAAGTATCGGTAAAAAGAGCGCAGGTCGCCCAGCGTCCAGGTGGTCTGACGACCTGAAGAAGACAGCGGAATACTGTTGGACTTGGAAGTCCGTATCAGTAATACTGACCATCCTTGTTCACAATAATTCGCATAGACAATTTTAACTTTTCTTTTAAGTGAGGAGGGTTGCAAACGACCACGCAGCCATCACTGGTGACTGCCGCTGCCCATAGACATGTGTAACCAATTTCTAAATGAACTGTAGTAATACGAGTATGATCGATAAGATTTCAATGTGTGACAGGACTGCAAGAATAAAGACTTTTAGCAACAACTGTCAGCATGATTGAAATTACTTATGGTTAGTTTCTGTCCTAGTAGAGGCTGGTCACAGACGTGTTGCTACTACTGAAGACTGATATATTTGGACTGGCAACCAAGCTTTTCAGCCCAAAGCCGTGTAGTAGTCTTATATTTTAAAATAAATAAGACTACCATATTTACTATTACGGTATCCCATGCTGGCCATGTTCCGCCGTTAATTATAACGGCCGAACACGACCAACATGGGATACCGCGTCTTTGTGCAAACATTCTTACGTTATCTAGACCACTGATAACGTAGTTATGATTTACACTGCACGTACACTCCAAAATACAGCGCTACGCTCGTAAAGCATCGTAACAGCACAAACGAGCACATGGAACAACTGTTAACATTTGTCACATTTTTTTTGTTTGACAAACGCCACAGCTCCTTTTACTTTGTTCTACTTATTGTGGAGGCATTTAGTTTTTTTGTGGTTCACAAATTGAACATAATTGAACACTAAGATTTATCCTGTCGAACCCTGCCAGACGACGGTGACTAAAGTTTTGTATCCTAGTGATGGTGAGTACATCGTCATAAATAAGTTGTCTGACACGTTTCTGTGCCAACTTTTAGCATTCAGCAACTATGGAACATACGATGTGCTGTACGGGCACTCGTGACCACCGCCTGCTTGCAACCTCTTCACATACAAAATATAATAGTCGATCTATATACATAAGTGACGTACGTAAATACAGATAAGAATTCATACACAAAGTAAGACTGTCTTGACCGTGTTGTACTTGGTTGCAGATTATCAGCGTTGTATGTACAGAGAGGGATCACAGATAGCGTAATAACGTGATTTATTTATTAGACTGTTTGCACTTCGATAACGTATGGAGGTACATTCAAGCGTTTTTCAATTCAGGGGGCGTCGGGTGTGACGCGTCGCTTGCATACATATTATTTATCAGTTGGATATTACCAAATGTAAATATGTATTGTCAATACTAATGTGATCAGTGTGAGACTGCGCACGAAATCTTAATGTTACTCTCTACGTTCAAAGAAAATATGAGAAGTTTGTATGAAGTTTTGCTTTTATATGTTCAGAAGGTTGTATAAATGACGACACATATTTTGTTTCGACCCTTGTTATACCCAGGTGTTATTGTTAAAAAAAAACTAAATATATCACTATAAGTATCATGCCACTACTGTACAGTTCCAGATTCGTAATTTTTTATATTTAGCGTATCAAATAAGCAGATGGGCCACCTGCTGCTAATTGGTCATGATCTCCTATGGACATCTGCAACACCCGAGTGGTGACCAATGCTTTGCCGGTTTTGAAGGAGAGCTTTGCGCTTTTCTTGAAGAACTAAGCCGTTTGCATATACAAGCCATAAGAACATTTTCGAAACAACATAAAACCAGACGCGAAAAGCCTACTTACAAAGGCAATAACTACACCACACATTTATGCACTGTTACGCTAAACACACTAATACCTCCTGGTAATGTCCAAATTCTGTTCCCTGTGCAAGTCGTCCCCCAGGTTGATGTAATAGAACAGGCATAGCAGAAGAACGAACAGAACGACCAGCTGGTTTCTTCTAGAACGGTACCATCGTTTCACCATCATATTAACCTGTTGACAAAGAACCATTTTGTTGTGATTTCAATCTCGTTAAGCGTGTGACGCGTACTGTACGCAGTACTATCGAATTGCTGGAAGAAACATTAATATACTAACAACCTATTTCCATAACATAAACGGCTTATACTCGTAAATAGACGAGGCTCTGGCGCCCGGCTGACCGGGTATATTACTGCCTCTCCACGCACTGGTACATGCCCTGCACGCCGACGAACAGCAGCATAGACGGTGGAAGAAACAGTTCTGCTAGATCCTAATTTTCATTGCCATTTAGTTCGGTCACTCGTAATACCTCCTGCAAAGTCGTCCCGGCGTGGAATTCACCGAGTCTCACTAATTATTAATGGAAGTAGATGTCTATTTATAGCCATTTTCTCATAGCAGTCAAACGTGCGGAGCGCGATATCCAGAATCTTGCATGTCTCCGCAGCCCGCATGCGAGTAATTTCAACGAATACACATAAGCCGTTATCATTCAAAAACCATCGGTTCCTATCATAGTTATATTTATTATTGTAAACTTAGATTTTACATATAAAGATGTTTAAAATGATTATCTTACATTGATAACATTACAAGTCACGGCCCGGAACAAGCCACAAAAATAATGAATCATTATACATCGCTTTGTATAATATACATGATATCACCATACCGACAAAGTATATAAATTGACAACATTTTAATATAGTGCATAGGCAACGGCGCGATAGATGTTTCCAGAGGGATTTACAGCTGTTTAATGGAATGTTTGTTTTAGTCACTATTTCGGCACTATTATTTATTTTATTATATTGGATATAAAAAAATTAAAAAATATTAAGAGCACGAGGGCACATCGAAGTGTTCGCAAGAGATAAAACGTCAGCAGCTCATTAGATGTCGACAACACGTGACGGAACCTACAGAACCCTGTAGCGCATGAAAGTGGACAATTTACAAGAACAATTATTAGAATTTATAAATTAAATGCAATATCGTGGGTCTTAGACGATTTAAGTATATAATATAAGTGATGTACAACGAAAGATTTAGAATAATTGATTCAGGAACGATTCCAATTCCAAAGCGCCATAGAACATTCTACCACCATCTATTCGGAATAGCTTAGTTTACGAACATAATAATCACATACGTAGAAATATTTTATATCATTGACATTGGCAAAATATATTTAGCTTAATTCATTAACAATGGATACCCGCAAAGTAACGGCCGGTACTATTAACTATAAAAACATCACGTGGCTCTTAACGAGGCTATCTCGCGTTTAGTAGTTCATACAACATTTTCACGCTTCATGCTTTCATTTCATGCTCGTAAAGTATAATATTTGTAACTCAAAGCATCGTACCTGACCCTACTTGGACACTGCAATCTATAGTAACTTGTCCAAATTCAACTAGGGCTCTAAATTGAGGATTATCCTATTATTGCGTGTAAAGAATTTCATTTTATTCAAGTGATATATGTACACACAAAAAGGCCACCTGGTATAGGTGGTCCGCGTCGTCTATGAACACAATTTAATAGTAAATACGTGGTCGGCTTTAAGAACTCCTTAAGGCGTCTTAAAAAGCCCCATTTCAAACTGCAAATTGAACTGGCAAGCCAAAATTGCTGTCTTCTTCACGTCGTTAGACCACCTGGTAGTAGGACGACCTACGCTCTGTGTACCGAGACGTGGTCCCCAGTCGATGAGCTTTATTTCCCATCGGTTGTCGATCACTCGAGTGATGTGGAATGCCCATTGCCACTTCAACTTACTAA
>DWEE01002803.1:0-11152 GCA_018245755.1 Parelbella macleannani
AAAGAGACGTTTTTTGTAATTTTCTCTGTGTATTCGTATCCGTCTGTAATATCTTTTTTTGTATATACTTGAAACAAATTTTAGTATCTTGTAACCCGGGAATTGAGTTTACGTAATACAATAACATTTGTTCATTCGCTTTTCGTTCATATCGGTCGGGTTATAAACATTCATTCATGAACCCGTAAAGAAATTAAATAAGCCCGGATTACCTTTTTCATGTTTATTAAAGCTTTTTTTAATAACTGACGTTGCTCTACTGAGCGTGTGTTTCCCCGATAACATTGACAACTGAGATCAACTGCTGATTAAGAAGACAAACCCATTGTCAATCAGTCCTCCATATATATAGAACAATATTATTGTCGCCTAAAAAATAAATTTCGTTCTCAAATACTATCCTAAAACGAGGCCTCGATGTCAACCCAAGTTCGTGCCCGCCTAACAAACCCTTAAACCGTACACAACATTGCAAACGTTGTTGTTTAGTAGTCACAGGTGCAGGCGGACCCTACATATAAAGTCCAGCTTTTAAAGTTATACCCAACTTTGTCGGGCACGTAATAATAAAGTTGTGATATATAAAACTATTGTATTACCACTCAAACTAAACTTGCAGTTTCCTTGCAACAGACCATTCATATTTCACTAGTGCAGACCCCGCTTATGTGTGATGCTTATAGCTATTATGTTGTGGTATATAACAAATTACAACGTAAGCAATGTAAGGACGCCGAGTCCTTGGAAGTATTACCGATTTTGGCTAGTTTTTTTGTGCGACTGTATTTTAGAGAACATACTTCCCTTTCGTTCTCAATAACACTATAGCGTATAAAGTTTGTAGTTGAAGTATCGGCAGTAAATTCGTTTTTTGAAAATTATTTCAATCGACCTAACTTCTTGCAAACACGAATGTCTTCTTACTAGGAAAACAGATTTTGCCCAGTCTCAATCCGATTAAGTATACAGTTTATCTTATTAAATGTTTATTTAAGTTTTACAATTAGTCCGTTAATCAGCAGTTAATCATTAAAACTTGGTATCATTTTAATCCCTATCATAACCCGTTTACTCATCTTCGCACTTTCAAATCACCTCGGTCATCTATTCGGCTGTAGACCAAGCTTTTTGACAAAGCTATAGAAATTGTGATTCTGTTAATTGAGTACAACTTGAAGGACACGAAATTTAAGGTATTCGGTTCACTGCAAAACGTTATTCCTTTCAAAAATATGAATGTACTTAAACCTCGCTGGAAATGCTTGCTTCCGGCCCCGCCCGCCATCAATCGAACTCAAACAATACCTGATAAAAGCAGTCATATCAAAGTCTTGTCTTATACACGGCCTCTGTCACAGGCGGCGGCGTTTTACGATTTAATGTTTTTGGAAATTTGTCTCTTTTTATATTATGTAGGTAATAATTAGACATGCGCCCATACATCTGCGTTCAAAAGATGTAACTTAAATTCGAAGTTCGATTACACATGCGATATACCTAGTACATTGGGCTACTTATATCCAAACTTTGACACTGTCCTCATGTAATCCTATCATTATAAACATCATCATTAAAATTCGTCATTAAACATCCTCATTAAACATCATCATTAAACATCAATTACATAATTGATGAATGTTAATCGTCAATAGGCTCACCACCTATTCGATGGGACTTAAACGTAACTGGTGAAACATGGCAGTGTGCTACACTCCTCTGCCTACTCCTTCAGGGATTCAGGCGTGATGTTACGTTAATCGTATTAAGAAATATATTTTTTTACCTGTTTTTAACCAATTCTGTAATTATATAACTGCACACAATTGTTACAGTAGGATGATTTTTTTAAATTATAATCAACTTTGTATGCTTACATGTTTCCAATAAATTACGATATAATCTATGAATAAGCCAAAAAATTCTGGATAAAAGAACCCAGAAAAGCTAAAGTTACTCAAGCAGAATTCTATTATGTTTCCCCCACAACTTGCACCGAACACGTTTGTAAACGACGCGTTTGACGCACCGACAGCCGCTTTCGCTGTCATTTCGATTTTTGCGAATGTCATCGTTACGGGCGGCGAGCGAAGGGGTGATATCGAACAAATAAGATTCCGTACCTTAATGTTTGCGCAAACAGGGGTGGCTTTGAGATTGGCTCGTGTTTTATTAAAAGTTTTGCCCTGGACATACCCATTGTTCGTATCGTTGTTAAATTTTATTGCTTGCAAAGATGTACATACACCTGTATCTACATATAGTCACTGTATTTGCGTGTAGTATTAGAGTTATGTACGTGGTGCAAATATACGAAGAGCTGAAGAACGAGCTTAATTATGTACGTGCTATAGGACAGGCCTATGTCTAGCAGTGGACGGGAATAGACTGATGATGATTATGACGACATACTGCAAACCGGAACTACTTAGTGTTTTCAGTATTTCAAATGTTACGATACATTACGGATAATCATTTTAATGATCTCTGTTTAACTGTCACTTTTATGTTTCAGGTATGTTGTTTCCAAACCAAAATGACAAGCAAACTTGGTATGTATATTTAAAGCATAAAGACTATTATTGACAGTCGCAATATCTTTCATATGCCAGTTCTTGGTAAGTCCGTTGTTAGAATTCTTGGTAAGCATATTATTACATAATATTTTACTTTACTGGACTATTTCCAGCCAGTTTTAATGAACTCCACACATATACTAAAGTTTAATAAACGGTTAAAGTAAAACAAAATAGAGTATAAAAAGCCTAAACGATAAGGAATCTACTTTCAAATTAAAATTAAACCGTCGACTTTAGGGTCCGACAAACCGTTAGTCTTAATTTGAGTTTCCCTATGAATAAGGCCTCATTACACCGGGAGCGATGGAATTACATTTGTAAAGATAAATTTGAGTGATATATTAATATAAAATACCTAATAATTTTAGTTGTTCGTAAAGACTGATTGTTCTACACGATATTAAATCTATTGATAATAGTAGAGAGACTATTCATAATATTAATTTGACTTTCACTATTATTATCTATTGTTTTGTTCCTGCCAGCTTTTTATTGACGACGATACATAATTATATTATAAATATAGGGTATATACCGCCTTTAGCACTTCAAGATTACATCTCTCTTTCATATCTATATTTCCATATAATTTTATTTGTTACATTTGCTTTTACGTTTTCAACATATTATTATTAGATAGCATTTAAAATCAAATAATGTTAGTACCATCAGCGGCTAAAAGATGGCGTTGTTTTGTATATCGTGGACAGATTGCAACGTGTGACTATAATTTTGTATTTGCAGCTATAAATCTGCGTCTGCATACGTTGTGCCATTGCAATATTAGCTTTAAAATACATACCTTAACACTAATAGTATAAATCCAATAAAAAACATTCATCACAAAGGTTTCCGCCGACAACCTATCCAGCTATCCTACAATCAATATTCAAAATTTGAAACGCGTCGTACAAATTAAAGCTCAGCATTGTTCCCAATAAACCTTCAAAGCGGTGGAACATTCGCCCAAAATCGAAATGCACAGTCAGCGCACAACGTGATTGACGAGCGGCCGCGGTAAGCAAATACTGTTCAATGCCTTTATACCTCACGATGTGTAGCTCTAAGACTGTTACGCGTCAGTACGATATTTATTGTTATTTTATCATAGGAATCAATTTAACCCAAAAGCTATAGCCAATGTACTTAATCTTTCTTTGCTGATAACGTTTGCCATATTTGTTAACAAAAATTAAATAAAATAATCATAGTAAACATCGCCGACTTATTGTCTGATCTTTCTATCCAAAATTTGTTCCCGAAGTTATAAGGCACGGTAATTACAGACAAGTTATTCTGGATTGCTACAGGTGCTACTTCAGAAAGCGCGACTTGATATATTTCGTGAAAAGCACTTCTGCTTGCAATAACAAAAATGCCCTTCTTGTGTTGGCTAAGATAAAGAGTTGTAAAAAACTGAAGGTACCGTCTACAGCGTATTTTGTCATCAATGTGCAAAAGTCTTAACTATTGTTACAACATAATACTGTTTTGTCAAGCTATAGTATCAATATGGGAAGACAATATCAAACACAGTAGTGGAATTTTATCTTTGTGCGTCAAACCAAAACTTTGTGTTCCCGTTGCTTTCTGTTTCCCGTTGTTCTCTTAATACCTACAATCAATTGTTTAGACTCAACAGTCAAACATCTTGCACAAATGATTTCATTACCAGGGAACAAATCTACCACAACTCGGTAGCACACTACGTGAATTAAAGAATAGGAGAAAGGTTGATTTATATAGAGACTGATTATAAATACTTAATAATAACTAAACATAACAACATTACAGATTCTGGTGAGCTTAGAAATCTCATTTTAAAGTTAAATATTTAAGATTAGGATACAGATAATGTTGACTGTCAAACTAATTGATCTTTTAAGCACTCCAGCTTAAATCTGATATAAAAAAAAACCGAAAATCTACACCTACTGCCATAGCAGCTTAATGTAGTTCGTAACTTGTTATAATTAATTTTTTCTTCCAATACATAAATAGAAACGTACCGCTTTATATTGAAATAGGTTTTATTAGTCATGTCGTAGCGTCGTGTCGTGGCGTCGTGTCGTGTCGTAGCGTATGCCGGCTGCACGGGACCAGTACGAGAGTTATTAAATTTGCACGCGCGCCACTAATTATCGGCATCGCAGTCTTCGGGACCAATTCATCAGCGGACCGACGAGCGGCACAAAGGCCTTCCTGCGTATAACTTGTTGTCAGGGCCGTTGAGTTCTGTTATGTACGTCGCTAATTTTCCATTTTGTATTTGAACCTATTGTACGGAACCCCTCTTATATTACTTTCCATTGCAGGAGTTCTTTAACTGAGTATAGGCTCGCCCTCTATTCCTTGGTAAGATATATAACATAAATATTAAATCGTGAGTGTATACTACACCACTCTGCCCACCCTTTCAGGGAAATATAGTTGCGTAATTATGAGTTTTTTAACAATACTGGGGGAAACTTTTTTTGGTATTTTTCCTATTCTAAAGATACCGTAGCTGCTACTCTGGTACCGAGCTGTAGTGCGCTGAAGGAAACCTAGGTACTTCTCCAGCCAAAGCCTATGGGAAAACCAACTCCCCTTTTCAAGTGTAGATATATTTAATCTCGTCACACAAGTCGCTGATTCTTAATACGTTCTTAATAAGTTTACATATTCTATGTATAGATAACAAATTGACTAAATATTTTATCAATAATACTATCCGTATACCTACATATATGTTTAAAAAAACACAAATAAAATTTAAATTCCTAACAGCTCTAAATCGAATTAAAATTTCCCAAAATTTTCTTCATATTTTCATAGCATAATATTGTTAAATTTCCTTGCTGCTGGCTGTACACTGGATAATATTTATGGCATCATATTATGACAACGCGAACATATCACAAGAGAATATTACAACGGGGATTTCGTTTAATCGCATTGTGTAAGAAAGTTCCAAAGAAGATTTCTCCAAAGAAAAATATTTAAGACAATGTCGTTACATTAAGTGTGCCCCAAAGCTCCATAATTCTATATAAACATTGTTGTTATTTTCTTTTGTTAACTACAGGCTAAAAATGTGTATTGACAATATAATTAATTGCCTTCCTCGTTGGTCGAGTGGTTGGTTGCAAGTGCGACTGCCGATCTGGAGGCCCTGGATTGAAATCCCGCGTCCGGTAGTATTTGATTTTTCTAAATTAGATTTTCTATAAGAAATTTCAAGTAATGACTCGAGTTCTTGATCAGTGGCCGGTACATGGCAATAGACTCCCCGCCTACTTCAAGGTGGGACGTAAAAATAACTGGTGAAACGTGGGAGTATGCTACACTCCTCTACCTACCCCATAGCGTAATTACAGGTGTGATGTTACGCAGCTATGTAATAACATCTGCCCCTTACTCCTCTATATTACAGACTGTACATAGAACACACATTAACCGTTTATTTAGCCAATGTCTCAGAAGTCCCGAACCCTGCAGTCCCGATAGCGATAAATAATAACTAATAGTTTATTAACAACTCATACTAACTAATACTCACAGTCCTATTGTTACAGTCCTATTCGCAGTACGTTGGAAATTGCCCTACATTAAAATAAAGACCGGCTTAATTAAACATTGATCATGACGTTTTATTGTGACCGATATATTTCTTTCCGAGTAATAAAATGTTGACAAATGAAAGCACACATTAACATGTTGTACATCCCGCAAATTTAAATGCATCGAACTGGGAAACGCAATTAGGTTTTGCATGAACGCGTGAACATTGCTTATTTGAATAAATATGTCATAACTCATCTGTGGCTAGCGTTTCGGACGAACGCTCAAATGGCCGTTATAATAAAAATGGCGGACAGAAGTAATAAAAAAAATCCTATTCGCAACAACAATGACCAGCAGAAACAAGTCATGGCTTTTGTTACAAAATGCTTGTAAGGGTGCCATTCGACCAGGGCCGGCGCGTGTAATGTAGCGTTGTTCGCTAACGTCGTATTGTGTAGTGTGCCACCAACAAATATATAACTCGTATAAATAAAAAGTCATATTCATAACAGATCATATGAAATATTGAATTTATTGAATGTTTAAGAAATTACATTTACATTGAAGTTTCTTTTTATATTAGCAATGTAACGAAAAAACCAAAAATATTAGAAACAACAATGATTCGACAGAAACAGGCCACGAGGGGTCACTTGTATAGAAAAGGATTCTCATAAGGGTATCAACTGACTGGAGCTAGGGAGTTTAATGAAGCATTTCCATATATGTATCATTACAAATACTTCAGATTTGGGAGTAAAAATTGATTGCGAAAGACATACACTTATCCTTTAAACCTATCCCTTCAGAAAAATAAAGGCGTGATGTTATTTTTTCAATTTAACACATTTACTTGATATAATTACTTATAACAGTAAAATACATATCTCCATTCGTATACGCATTTCTGAGTAGAGCAACCTTTACAATTTTGAAAAGCTATCATGATATACAGTCTGTACTCTATCAGTCTATCTGGACAAAAGTGTAGCTTCAACAGTCACGTGTCACCTATAAATACGACGCATTCGTCAGACGCCTGAGCCAATGTCGAGTGACACTGACTATATAGAGCTTGACTCACGGTAAATAACATCAGCTATCCATTAGCGAGTAACAACATCAGTTAAAAGCAAAATGGCTTTTGAAAAGCACACTATCATAGATTTTAAGTTTGCAGCCACGTTTCAATTATAAATACCGCGATATAGATCGAATATTCGAGAAATGTATGAAAAACACAGAAATACTACTGAAATTGACTTGACGGTCAATAATGTAAGTCACTTATTTACTAAGTTATTGCATTACTAATCCTCGAATTGTATTCACTCGGATAACTGATGACTTAGCTGAGTACTTAGTAAGCTTCAATCATATCTTATTACACTTTCCCTAGTATTCCGTCGTCTCGCCATTGAGAGCTTAAGGATTGGAATATATTTATTTTACTTTTATTTATTTATAGTTTATGGGACGGCTGATGTAGGAGTCAAGAGTATGAAACCGGACATGTTGAGCAGTGTGACGAGTGAAACCCACGTCATGTCTGTAAGGATTGGTTTGGAACCCGGTACTCTATCTAATCAGTAAGTGGCCTGATATGACAATATAATAATGAGAAATCGGACGGCACAAAGTTACAGCGTTTTTTCATAACAAATTCCCCTCAACAAACTTGTTACTGAAATTGGCGTACCATCTGGGAGATGGGCAGTATATGCGGATATTTAAATATAATTGAATGTGAGTGTAAGTAGATATGTCGATATATCCCACTATGCTTCTAAATCTTAATTCCTTTAATGTTCGTTTGTTTTATATTACCCTGAACAGAATACGAATATATTGTCCGTCCGATGCAAAATAGAAAAACAATTTCATTCACACAGAAAATTGCGCAAAAATTTTCATCATCGTCAAATGAGTAGTTGTCGATCGAAAGATTCAACACAACTCACGTTAATCGTGGACGCAGTCACCTAGGACTGGCGATTATTTGCTTGTTTGACCTCCTACGAAGCAAGGATCGATGGGTCCATTGAAATTCTCGTACAAATACAACAATTAAAAAAATGTACATGCTCTTGAAAGTTCTCAAAGGAGGATTCTAAAACTATTAAATGGAAATATTTTACACGCAACAAAACAACTACTAGTGTAACACCAAGCAGTCCAACGCCAACAGAATACGGGAAGCGCCAAAGCTACCACTTGCGCTAATAGGATTATGTCCACATTTCGCCCACAGCGGCTAATCTCACATAATGCGAGAAACAAAATGGCGGCAGCGAGCAGAAGTATTTATTCCATGACCTAAGTCGCATTTCCATATGCATGAGTGGTACTACTAGTTTGTCTGTACGAGCATCTATCTATCTATTACACGGAATTGCAACTTAAACTCTATCCCGCGGGAATACAGATGCGTTTATATTGATGAAGCCTCAAGAGTCTATTTGACTACAGCACATTAGTAAAAGTTCTCGGGCTACCAAGGTAGAGTGGCCATGCGTCTTGTGTTGGGAACATATATACATATGTATGTATGTTTATATGTGAAGCGTTTTGAAAATCATTTAGTTTATAGGAGCAAGCAGTGACCGATGAATTGAAAAATACATGTGTCGTAACAGTGTCGATCGGGAGGTCCTAGGTTCAAATTCCGGTACTATTGGAATTTTTTAAATTAGAATTTCTAACAGTGACTTAGAATCTGGATCTGTGTCCGGTGTATGGAACGCAAACGTAACTGGTGAAGCATCGGAGTGTACGAAACTCCTCTGCCTACCGCTTCGGGGATGACAGGCGCGAGATTACATTACAATATTCAAGCATTTCACATTTTCAGCATGTTCACAGGTTATTCTAACTTCAAATACACTGATTAAATGCTTTAATGATATACACTTGAAATTAACTCGATATCGTTTTTAAAGCTACCATCATTTGTTTGATAGCACTGGCAAAACGAATAAGATGTTACCAAAATAACACATAAGTATGTCAGTATCGGTAGTCCCAAACGTCCTCATATTCATTTCAGCGTGGTGACCCTACTTCTCACTATCCGAAATAAAATATTTATAGAGAAGAGAGCAGTTTTTCTCTTTGATTCAGTGGTTTTATTGGTTCGGCTGTTCCACGGAAATAAATGTGTTAGGGGTGGTAGACATAAATAAAATTAGTCGCAATGGATGAAGCTCCAAAGTGGATTCGACCATCATATTACTAAATAAGGGTGAAATATAACTCCAACCATCAAGATAGTTATGCCTTTGAAAACTGGCACCCGAGGGATGGATTATGTGGGCGATTCCCTACAGTGTGGTCCAACGCCCGTCGTCAATTGAGTAAAGAGATTGAAAATTCGGATCATTTTCTCTATATTCTGTTGTTAGATGTAGTGCAATCAAAGGCAATATACTGGACGTCACGTTGTTATATATACATATATGAATCTGAAATGCTAATTAAAATGTTATAATTGTATATTATATTTTATTATCATATTATATTGTTTGGGTTCAGAATATCACTAAATTAGAACTTATTAAGGATTATAGTTCTTCATATAAAACTATAATCCCTACCTATAAAAAACAACTCGCTGATATTTCATAGCCAAAGCAGACTGAGACAGTTGGACATAGACCGTATAGTACGAGGTCCAAATAAATATTTCACTGAAAATCGATACCAGCAAAATAGTAATATTATATTTTCATATAAACTGAGCGTATTTCAAAGTAAACAAACACATAAATGGTAGCCAGCAGCATTTGCTAATTAATACATTCACTAAAAAAAACGTCCGGTGGATGAAAAGTCAGAAGCCTAAAACAGCTGGAGGCCAAATCGATACCGAATTGAGTGTAAAGGTACTTGCATACTAACCGAAACCAGTTTTTTTTTGATATTTCACACAATTTCGGTGTTCCTCGATAGACCGTGAGTTAATAATGTTATCGCGATACTTCGAAGTCATAATGAACATAACATACATATACATATGTATATTTATGAACATAGTATACATATGTATATTTCCATTCCATTTTCAGTGTTACACGCAATGAAATCTATTTAATTAAAAGAATATACTGAACTGAATATATTAAAACATATTATGGTGGTATGTGGAGTCCGTGAAACATTTCGAGAATGTCTGTATATACAATGACATACGCAGTTAGTAATAGAAATAAAAAATGATTAAAAATGAAAGTGTTAAATCCGGCCACGCTGTTCAATTGTGAGTTAGAAGACTTCACGTAGACAACATTATGAAGGACTTCAAGGCGTGCAGATTTCCTCGGGTTTTCCTTGAATAATAATAATAATAATTGTTTATTTCTAGCGATATCTATACTGTGTCAGTATATTATTGTTATGTTAACAGGAGTGGTTTCAAAGAAAATCTATTTCCTTACTTATGAAAAAATTAAGAAATATTTATAATGATTGTAGACACATTTTACTAATCACTCCTTCAATGACCCCCATCCAGCAGTTTACAAAGCTTCTACATACAAAACGATATTATTTAGAAATACTCTGCAGCCATGTAATTTATAAATAAATTTATACAACTACGCACAGCATTTTTACGGAAATATAATAAAACCAGCCAGTTCTAGAAACGAAAATTCTAGAAACGAAAGTTCTGGAAACGAATAATTTTATGCAGTAGATTATCGAACGTACAACGAACAGGAACGAGATCATTGTATGCTCAATCACATATTGGGGTAACACCTTAATCGGAGTAAAATTAAGGCCTCCAGCCGCTCAAGTAACCCCGCCGAGCGCACGCGATATCATTCAGCACGCGACAGGCACTGGACACGGCACCTACTACATTTTCACTAAAAATAATAATTTTCCATACAAATTCCAAACTTCATTACCGGCAATGCTAGGTTCACACATGCGACAAATATCTCGTAAAAACTAAATCTGTTTTTTTTTTAGTTATATTAATAATATTAAGTACATTAATACTTACCTAGCAGTGGTAGCCTAGTGGT
>DWEE01002804.1:0-11151 GCA_018245755.1 Parelbella macleannani
GTACTTATATATATCTGTAACATGTTTATCATCTATCTTAGTACTATGGCGCATGCTCCACATAGTTTGAAATCAGCTGGCCGCGAGTGGACATGTCTCAATGATAATTATCAATTTGTAATCACGTTTGGTCCCTTACGGGCTAGACGGGGGAGGGACTAAATGCCACATGTTGCATTTCTGACCTAGCGCATTTTTCCAAATAGTTGGCCCAATTTGTAATGACTCAAGGCATTTTATTTACTTACATCTATCTTCGTTCGCTTAGTAACCGAGCTCGCGCCGCACACGTACGTTGCTCCGCTCATATCCACGAGTATCTATGTGTCTTGTGTTACGTGTCTGTGTGTCTTGTGTTACGGAGGAAAACAACAAACGGTTTCCTCACGCTGTTTGCGTGCAGCCGACTTATGGATCTTAACACGTCAACGTTATCGCGGCCAGCTGTCACAGTTATCGCAGCGATCTGATTGTTTTGTATCTCGCGTTGATAACGGCAAAACCCGAATATTAGAGTGTATTTGTGACTGGGTGTGTGTGTCTCTGTGTGTGTCTATGCGTGTGTGTGTCCCTTGTGTGTGAGTTGACGAAGTCGCGACCAAGTTTGTTCAGATAGAAAAAAATAATGTGGGTAGGCGTCAAATGTTTTAACGAGTTTCACGTGTTTTAATTGAGTTGATAACAAAATTAGATAACAGTATGTAGGTTGCATGTATTCACGTTCATGCAACATTGATACATTTAGATAAAAAATAGTTTTGATTTATAGCAACTCTAGTGTGCATCTCTCCTTCCCGTCTTTTCGCTCTGCTCTAGACAGGCTAATAAGTTGTTTACTGATTGTCATCTTAATTTCAGACGAGCTTACGTTCATTTTATCGGCGTGACCTTCGACACGTTGCAGGATTTAAAACTTGATGATTTACAATTCAGATGGCTTTCAATATACATTTGACTTTTGTCTATAAATTTTTGGTCTTTCGAGTAGAGGCCAATTACAGAGGGTGGGGGGCTGTTATGTAGTATTTCATTTATTTATCATCGGCCTGTTTCAGGCCACTGCTGGACATAGGCTTCTCTAACAGCAGGTCACTGAGCTCGATCTTCAGCTCTTCGTCTCCAATTACTGCCAGACACTTTACTTACATCGTAACTCCATCTAACTGCTAGGCGTTAAACGCAACGTTATCAAAGGCGAAATCCCCGCACTATTATATACCATTTCTATATGTACGAGTATTACTCATTATGATAAAGAATAAAATTCTTAGAAAGCAGTTCGGGGTGTGGATGTTTACTAGATGTATGGCAATATGATCACCTTTTTTTATATAGGATGCATAACATAACAAATGTTACTTGGGACTATTACACTCCTCTGCCTACCGCTTCGACCAAAAACCAAATGTCTATTGTGTCGCGACATTTATGATACAGCTAGCAATGAGTATAGCTAATCGTATTGTCGCTTCAGCAACGAGTTGATTACGATTTCTCGGTAAGACTATTATTGCAATTAGTTTATTCCTTCTTAGAAATGCTTGTGACCGAATTATTGCTACAATAACAAATTGACACAGGTACAATAACTCTATTATACAAATTACGTAAGATCGAGTTGCGACTGTACACTCGTGTACTAGTTCTTGTTTGAATATAAATAGTAAATAAAGACATATTGCTACATTCCATACTGCCTTCCGATTTTAAACTGGGCTCGACGAGAGCCTGTGTTATGGAAACCGGATGGCTGATAAAATACAATAGACACATATGTATATATCGATAAGTAGTATGTCATGTAGACCTGAAAAAATTTGGTTGAACTCTTTTTTAAACTGCACTTCTGTACACGTCGTAGGGAAGCTGAATCATAGTCCGCCGCACAGCTTGGCTGCTCCTAATTAATGACCGACCCACGTGTAGCATAATGCTCTTCGATCACAGAAATATTTGTGAATAATACTCAAATATCATATATTTTTATTTCCATAAAATATAAATAATACAAAACGCGACCACGGCTAGCGTTGCTAAACTTTAACGATCATTCGCAATCTAAAACTATGTATGTGACAGCTAAGAGAGTTTATTAGATTTTTCTTAACAACTTTCTGAAGACGATGACAACTCACTGGGCCTTCCAAGGCTAATATAGAAAGTGCATGGCCGTAAACGAAATAAATGTTTCTTCTTTGTTTCCATCCGCCATATGATTTGTTGTACCGGTCCCTGACGTTTGTGCAACTATTAATGACGAAAGTATCTCATTATTCTTATACGTTATCTGTAAATCTGTACAATTTGCTAGCTGTTTCATTCGCTTAATGTACACCGACAGATAAGGGGCTCATGAAAATGGCCCGTGCAGAACCTCTCCGTGCACCACGTGATTCAACTTTACTAATAATTTTCCTGCCAGCACTGATACGGACTGATGGCGAAGTCAAAATCCTCCGAAGCGTCCATCGTGTATGAGAGTGATGAATGTAAAAGAATCACGACAGGCCTGTAAGCACAGAAATATTTCACACTCGGTACTTTTACCTACCCTGTACATATCTGGTTTAATGATATAATAATAATAATTTTCGTCTGCCATTACTTTAGATCTACCTACCAATCAGCACTTGGACCTGTACAAGTACATTCTATATTAGAGACTATTACCTACAATTTAAATACATTGACCAGATCACATCGACTTACTCATCAGCGAAATTAGTGAGATGACTATTCTCCACGACTATTCCGACGTAGATCGTTCTACTCCAGCCTGAGCAGTGTCGCCACGCGTCAGTGGGCAAGGCAGTGACGGAGTGCACCGTCAGATCGCACGTCACCAGAACACTGTAGATCTAATTTTACTATATCCACGCAGCGTCTGCCAACATTTTCGCCACCAAACTACGCTTTTCTATACATCTGTTGTATTTTTATACGCTTCGTTTGTGTACGCGTATATTTTTATAGGCCGTCAAATGCGGTTTTGCTGTGAAAATGTTTGTGTCTTATTTGTTGGTAGCATGGAGGTAGATATCTGAAAAAATACATACAATATGGCCAGTGCGTAGTATTTCGTACGATTTGTTTGTATCTATTTATCACGCATACATAAAATATACGTGCCTACGTTAATACAAGTACATTGTAAGTCATCATCCTCATCATCAGCCTATCTCAGTCTACTGCTGGACATAGGCCTCCCCCAATGAGCGCCATCGCGCCATTGGGGGAGGCCATTCGGCTTGTCGCATCCAGCATCTGCCTGCAGCCTTTCGCAGATCGTCGTCCCACCGGGTCGGAGGGCATTGTAAGTACACATATGTATGTATACCTGTAATGTAACGTTCTTTATGTGTATCGAGAATCCTATTTACTGATGAGCTTGAGGATAGATCAATACAATTTATGTAACAACTTACGAAACTTGAAGTATCCTTTATTGCAATTTGTGAATCCTATTTAATGTTAAGTTTTTAACAGACCTATAACATAATCTAAACGCACCAACTTGCTCAATCACTAACATAAGTGCGCATTTCATCGTGTAACAGTTTCCGGATAACGGGACTACTCAAACTTATTCAGCTCCTTTCGCGTTTCGCTGAACGATTTTGGTCACACTTATACAGTTCTTCTTCTATAAGCCGCGTACAGCGTCGCAGGAATGAGAACAGCCGTCACAGCGTGTTATCTCCGCTGGAACGCTTCTATCTACTGCGTATGCTGCGAAGACGGTTACTTCTCATTTAGTAGTCTAGTATTGTGCCCTCAACATGGACAGTTAAGTGCGATATTTTTATCGTTTCGCTTCTTGCAGGAGAAATAGAAAAAATAAGCGTACAAAATTAAAACGTAAACGACAGTGGATCGACCCACTTTGGAGAAATAGAAATTTGACTGGAGAATACGTGACATTGGTACCACAATTAAAAGAAAATAATATTAAATTCATAGAGCATTTTCGGATGAACATTGCAAAATTTTACAAAATTGCTGACCTATTACGACCCGTATTACAAAAACAAAATACAAAATTTCGACTTTGTATATCAGTCGAACGAATTCTCTCAATACCTACTTGCGTGCATAATGGTTACGCAATAATATAAATCAAATCTACGCAGGAACTGTGCAAGTCGCAACTTGTCTATAAACAGACGGGGACCTTCCATGTTCAGCGCTGTTCCGCCGCGTTCAACGATGAGTGCGGCGGATCAGCGCTGAACGCGACAAAACACACTTAATCTTTGTTTTCTATGGACATAAGCTGAATAGAGCTGAATAAGTGTGAGTAGTCCCTATGCGTGTGCATCAGAAAGCCTGGCGCGGTATCAAGGAGAGACCGCCCCGCCAGCCGACGAGCTTGTGACGTGGCGTGTCTCGTCACTTCTGACATTATCTAATTTTATCATCCCATGTATTTAAAATGCAAACATTGTAAGGGTGCTGACAATATTAGTGAAGTGTAGAAAGTCACGTGTTTCGCGGTTAGTAAGTAGCAAGAGGAATGTTAGTGTAGTAACCTGTGGCTAAGCGAGGGGGTAAGGGAGTGCGTTTTTTCTACATACTATTTGTTTTCATAAACAAGTACATTAGAAAAATTGAAAGTTTTCTATATATTCGAATATAGCTACTGATCTATATTAACGCCGATCATATAGAACATCTCCCTCTTCAAGTTACAGGAACGTCACTTGCTCAGCACTTATTTCAGGCTCTACTAGCTATACTAATAAGTGTTATTTATTAAATGTCTTCTTTGTTTTTACAATTACCTTTATTCGACACTGACCAAAACTTTGACCTTAAACGGAAAAGCTTATTTTAACGTCTCGTAAATATGCTGTAGGTTTGAGCGTGGCGACCAACATAAACGTTCTGTGGCTGTCTGCCAATCGTGTTATGAAGCTTTCAACAATATGAGATGTTATGAAAAACCTACGAATTGGCACTGCCGCAAGCGACTATTAAAATAACTATGTTGAGGATTTTGGGTTACATGGAAAATATTAAAATGTCGATACACACGTGTTCAGACCCTTAAATATTATAAACACATAAAAAATCCTTTCCACCAGGAATCAAACTGGGAACCTTAAAACCGTGATCTGCTATTGTAAACCATTGTGCTTATCGAACAGTTACACATGTATAAACAATTATACGAGCATAATAACTAGCAGTTGCTTGTGAAAAGTTGATATATTCTAGGAATGGTCAATATACGATACAAATAGTTTTAAAGGACGGGTTAGCTGTGCTTTTATCGGCAGATCGAATGCCTAAGAAGGATCTCCATTTTATGTCGCACGTACACGATAAAAACTAGAGTACGAGCCAGACCTTGGATGACCGCCAAGATTCGCAATTAATGTGGATATAATCTAATTTTCTAGCCTGGTCCACTGTGCTTCGAGTTTCCTTTGATTTTAATAAGCGCCTTGTATTATTGTAATGATAAAAATACTGTGGCATTTATACTTACCTATGCAACAAAATTTAATACATTTCTCAATGATTCAATTTGATCGCTGAAAACTGTAGTAAAGATTAGTTTTCTCAGATTACGAATTTTACTAATTTGAATTCTAAAGTTGGTAATTGATCGCTTTTCGAGCCCAAATTCATTAAAACTAAGGCTTTATACACTAAATGATCGGTGTAAAGATAATGAAAGGAATTTTTTTAAACTGTATATACGTGTGTGAATTTAATACAATTGCATCGGTCAGGGAGAGATAACGCGCTTGTTGCAGCTCAGATAAACACGAACAGCAATTACGGACACCGCACACGTGTTCCGCCGATGATTACAAGCATTCGCGGACTTGCATCTGCCGTTCCACCTTTAGAAACTTCTATAAATAAATCTTAAGGTTCGTATTATGATGAGTATGTATTGCGAATGTTGAAGGACGTCAAGATTGACTTACTTTCACCGAACAGGTCAGAAATTGGCTTACGAGTACAATGCATATAATGTCTACAAGGATAGAAATACTTGACTTTTTATGCTCTCGGCCTGTAACGGACCTGGCGGGTGGTTATAGTCAACATTAAAGAAATCCAATTATTGATTGCAAAGATTTTTAAAAGGTTTCATCTCATTGAGAAAACAAACTTGTTACGCCTATAATGAGTGATGTTTGTATTAATGTTAAAGAAAACAGAAGGTTTTTAACTATAGACCATTGGTGCGTACATTTGTTTTATTGCCATTCACCCAGTGGTTTGCTGATAATTTCAAGAAGGTTCATAAAAATTTGTGTACCCTCAAACATGTAATGGACGTACATTTCCATACAGGAAACGAATTAGTCAGAAATTGAAATATATACGCTCGTATCAGGCGCATAACCAATAAAGTATAAAAACCCTTTATCGTATATTCCCAGAGGATACACTCGCGATACGCAGCAGAACCGTAACAAAGTATACGTCACTGCGTATTTTCGTGGTTTACGTCCGCAAACCTTGGTGCGGCCACCCGGTGTGTGTCTGAACGTATCTGTGCATTAATTTTAGATTCAACCCTAACCGTCTGCCGTCTGGCAGAGCGGTACCAATCACCTTTGCCTGCTCGCTATTTTAGAGTTCGCGCGGCCGGCTCACCACGCGTTCGTCTACGCTATTTCTTAGCCACACAGTCTGTCTCTATTTCGTGTTGTACACGTGAAGAGGACAGATTAATAAATACATAGTAATTTTTCCTTCTTCTAGTCGCTCCAAATAAGTGCGAAAAGGACAGTGCAGATGTGTTAGGCGAATGAGTCGGATCGGAATTGCGCGCCAGAAAAACGTATCGAAACAAACATGGCGGCCGACGCGAGTGTTTCAACGTTTTCCCGCGCGTTTGTGTTTTCTTCTTAATTGTTTGTGACTTTGTATTGTGGCACGTTTGGCGTTATCCAGTACTAAGCAGTATTAGTCAGTGTAAGAACTTTGACGACGAAATAAGAAGTGCGGTTATAGTGATTTGTTGTGTAAACATTAAAAAATGACAGTTATTTTTCAGTATTTTTGAAATCTGTGATGTTCCGTATTCCTAAAGTGTTCGGTTATGTTGTTTGTTTTCGATGCCATGATTTTTAATCTGTAGGTATCCATACATTACCAATAAACATTTTGTGACATACTGACCAAGTTATCCCGAATGTTCTACGCAGCCTACGCATTCAAGTGAATAGGAATTTATAAAACATCGTTAGAATTTTTATGTTGTTAGTTTCTGAAACATTGAGTTACAATACGTTGCGAAAATTTAATATACCTTCTTAACTGTACATGACGAGAAGCTTCATTTTAAAACGAGAACGTTTCAATATCAGTGGTAAATATCGATTCAGTAACGACGATGGGTTTAAAAAAACGAAGCTACAAGTAGGATGTAACGTCATCAAAATTGCAGTGGAAGGGCATGTGCAGGCGTTGTGTCATTTAGTCCCGTCTCACGCGGCAGCTTGCTACTGGGGGTCGATGCACCATCGCGACTAGCTCAATTGTTACAGATTAAACGACTTCATTGGGCGTTACTGAGACGATCTCTTTAAGCTCTGTCACTTCGCTGATACATGTTATGTTAGAACATCCCCAGAAAGTGTCTTTTTAATTATAGCGAAAAGACTGCTAAACTACATATATGATACTAGCTGTGTCCCGCGGTTTATAATTCATCTTTCTAATCAAATAAAAACAAATCGCAGATAGATAATTTACAGTACCTACTTTAGCACGCGTAATATTGTTAGTTACTTTTTCGTGTAGTAGGGTGACCACATATGGAATACCGTTTTGTTTTCCACGCATAATTTTCGCTTTATTTTGGGACACGTTGGGTTGAATTGATTACTTTTATGTAACAATTTGTTTAAAAAACTAAATAATGATAAAGGTACCTAAATATGGAATAGCCGCCCAAAAGTGGTATACTATAAATACCATCAAAAATCAACCTTAACTTAACAGACTTTGAAAACTTTGGTATAACATAAAGAGGAACCCTAATTATTTGCAAAAATCACAAATCCAGGTATCAGACTCTGGTCTATTGCAATCATTATGTGCCCAGAGCCCAAATGAGGCACTTGATCCATGTTTCCCCATGAGTACTTATCATTCGAAAACAGCATGTCACAAAAAAATACAAACTGAATTTTCAGTCTGGAGCTATATTTCCTATCAAGGCATCGAGCTCACTGTCTGTATCAACGATACAATTTCGTCATCATCTGAATCTGACTTAATATTTTTTTTCCTTTTTCCCTTTCGATTTCTTCTTGTTCTGTTTTGGATTCTTGTTCTTTGCCAATTTATTTCCTTTTTTTCCTTTTTTCTGGCTTCTTTCTATGAGATCACTCGTAGACCCAATTATGGAATAGTCCATATTTGGGTACTGTAATCTGTCCTTATTTGGATTTTCCAATGACTTCAAACTGATATCAATATTTGTATATTTAGGAAAATAATATAATCTAATACCATTAAACCTACAAAAGAACATCTGAACTATCTCTAAAAAATATCAAAACAATACTGTGTGCACTTTTTGTACGACAAATCTGTAATTTTTACATAACTTAGAAAGTTATGTGGCAGCGATAAAACAAAACACTGTGACAACGACGAGAGGGGTCGCTCGATTGGCGAGTTACAACTTACGTGTCGATGGGGATAGAAAGATAGAAACAAACATTTTTTGCATGTGTGAGTTTCCGTTTGAGAGAATTGCCGATGTTCCATATGAGGGATACTATCCCATATTTGGTCACTTTCCTCTATCAATATGTAGCGGTTTCTGTTGCAGCGTGTCGTAATGTACACAGTCAGAGCGATGAATTATTTTAATTTTTCTTATGTCCTATCTATACTGCCGAATAATATAGTAGAAAAAACAAAGTTTAGCTTTATAAAGTTGTCTTCAAGCGGGATTTTTTTTTGTAAATATGTGCGCGTCAGGATTTGACCTCAGGACCAACAGAAGTGAGCAGCAGAGTTCAAAACCACTAGGCTATAGCTGCGTAATCAGATACATTGAGAGTAGGTAAAAGCGACGGTTACCGAACAAACGGTTCCATCAGATTTGACACGACAGACATGTTCATGAGATTGGCGCGGTTATCTGATATCGATGGGTTTAACATCTTATCTGTAGACGATGTATATCTGAACTTCACACAGCAAAGTGCTCCAACGAAAATAATGTCTGAGCTTATTTGTCATTTGAGTGGTACATGTTACTCTACATGCGTAAGTTCCAGAATATTAAAGAAATTATGAAATCCATAGCCAACTTTTCATTTCAAAGCTATATTAAAGTTTTGAGTGTAGTTCATAATTCTTGTATGATGATATCGAACTCCGAGTTACAATTAAATGACGCTAAGCCGATCGAGAAAGAGTTCCCACTTATTTAGAGAGATGAAAGTGCATCTGTGGGCATAGGACTGTTTAATCTAGTTGCAATAAGTGCAGTTAGTATAGTTAGTATTTGCCCTATTCGACCTTGGTCAGAGATGCTTTGCTGCCCTGATGACTGACAGCTCGGCTCTAGTCGGCACGTGGACATAGCCACGCCGTTCGAAATGATTCATAAAATTTAAAATAACAATTGCATGGCGATAAACATTGGTGTAGCGACGACATTATCTTGCGTTTATTCCGACACGAAGTCCCTTGACAGAAATATTTGGGGCTTACTATGTCTTCAGATGTCTTTCGGATCTTAAGAATTAAATACCTACCGTCTGCTATTTATCTTTGTTACTAAACTCTCGAGACTAAAATTCTGAAAAATAAATATTATCTATTGCACATAACAAAAACACTTGAACCCAATATTTTTGTCGCATGGTTAAATTTTTTCGCTTTTGTATTTCGCAAACTTAATCTTTGTATACATTCCTCCCTCATCAATATTAAAGACAACATTTGTTATTAAATATGTAATTTCGTGTATTTTTTCTGACTAATGGTCAGATACAACATTGACAGCTAACGCACGGTCATCTGATGCTACACTAGGTGGAGCCTGTACAATACTGGCAAGTTTGATAAAATATTCAATGATATTTTTAGTCCGTGGACATCGGTGTACAAAACTCTAAGATCCCTATTTCTTATGACATCAATTCCAAAGACACCAAAACTAAATACAAATTGACTAATCTCTTGCAACATGAGAAAGCTACATTAAATTATAGTAGGACAGGGAGAGGTTCCAACAGCTTTTAGCCTACTTTTGCTAGATAAAGTGGCATTTGATGAATACTTGTGTAGACTTAAGTACCTTATGTTTATTTATTTTATTCTATTTATTGTATAATGAATGTACAAACACAATGTTAGCTAAACATTGTGTTGTTTCGGGATAGCCCGACTATTTTCCGTCCCGATCATGAAACGTTAAATTATTGCTGTTGTTAAATGCCCTTTAGTTAACGACAGAGCCGTTTTTATATTAAAATTCAACAGTTAAACCTCCCATCTGATGCTCACTGGTCACTGTCGCCTATAGACGTCTGCAACATCGGAACAGTTACCGAGGGGTTGCATGCCTTGAGGGAACGTGTAGTCAGCAGTCACAAATAAACTCTACCAAGCAAGAACACCTGCAGCTGACATACCTACATGAATTTAGTCTCATGTTTCCAAGGAATACCAATCCATCCATAAAACTTCCAGCAGTGTTGTTATTAATTAACACGCGATTATCAAAGTGACGACGGCTCGAATTCAAGGCGATTGCGTTTCGACCACGTCCATGGATAGTGCCGGGCAGTAAGATCGAAATTCCTGTAATCGGTGCACAGTATAGAATTTCGTGTTAACCGTTCATTTACTCCATTCAGCTCATTTAACACGCGAGGGAATTACTAGGTTTTTTTTCATTTGTTTTGATGTTGTATGTGTGAATAAGCGCATGACTGTCTAGTTCTTTCATCTTATACGAGATTTTAAGTGTTCTGTGAATGAGTACCTACTACAAAAATTTTTTCGTAGTATCACGTCATAGAATTTTTATATCTCACGACTGAGTTTTTCTAATTTAGAATTTCTAGTACTGAATCGGAGTCTGGAATTGTGCCCGGTGTATGGCAATAGGCTCACCACCTATTCCATAGAACTTAAACGTAACTGGTGAATCGT